>JAUEKZ010197312.1:0-24460 GCA_031471865.1 Melibe leonina | reverse complement strand
GAGTGCTGGAAAAAGTAAGATGATAGATCAATCCAAAAGATAAGAAACAGAAGTAGCGCCCACCAGAGGCGCCCGCCCTGTTTCTTTCATTCGTTTTCAACACACACACAGAATAAAAAGCAACTCAACCCTGAAAATTCAAATTTCTCCATTATATTCATAATAAACCGCCACAAACAGTAAACAAGGTAGAACGTGAACATATGATGTACATTTTCAAAGTTATAGTCAAAGTAAAAGTAAACGCGCAAGGTTACAAACCCACATTATAGACCGTATGCGTTGATGAAGCAAAATACTCATAACAATAACCGCACTGTGTATTAACAACATACACAACTGTGTTGTGGTGTTATTGGGATTGGGGGGGGGGGGGGGCAAAAGGTGAACACTACCCACTTGGTTGCTCGTCATTACGACGTCAAGCGCGTACAGTCTATAAGCAGCTGATGAAGCATGTTGAGGATTGTCAAACCAAGGACTACTTGTGTCAAACATACGTGTACATTTTGGTGTAGTACCTTTGTACGATGAGAATGACGATATTGTTAATGTTTTTTTCTCTATGTGCACAGTGTATCTATGTAGGTATGTAGTCGATGTGAAACAAATGTCTCACATTTCATACGAATACGAAGGATTAATAAAGTTACATAATGTATATCGTATTTACTTATTTATTGTATGGATCATATCATAATGGATGAGAAGGAAACTTGGCGCAAAAGCAGTAGTGTATGTATAAACAATATAAAATTAAAATGGTATACACTTTCATATCGGAGGCAGGTACTATATATATTATTGATTGTCCACATAGACATGACGACATCCGGTCGGACCATGGTACGCCCAGAGACAATCTACGCTAACGTACACTGTCTCTGGTACTGGTACGCCACAGAGAGAAGTCAAAGCACGTAGGTACCATTCTGACCGACACAAAAACAATGTGGCCAACAATCAGCCGTCAGGCGTGTGTAAAGTTATCGTTTTCTTTTAAGATAAAATCAGTGATGATGACACACAAAAAAGAAGGAAAATAGCCAGATTTATAGAGAAAAAAAGAAAAACAAAAGAACCAAACAAGAGGTGGTAAAGAGGTGAAAATGTCATCAAAAAGGAGGAATTATTCCTTTTGGAGGATAATTGTCATCACAGTTAAAATGACATATTATTAATATTTATGGACTGAGACAGAGTGTGAGCTGAAGTTAGGGCAACCTCACACTATGTATGTACCTGCACTGTAGACTCACTCTCTGTATTAGTATTATCATTATTATAAGGTGATCCAAGACGGAATTAGGACGATGTCTAAGTTGACGGATTTTTTTCCACCACTGCCGTCAACTATACCTACGGCAGAGAACATAAATTAAATATATGTATACTGCTGTAACTGTAACCAAAAAAAAAAGGTGAAGCGTTAATTTTCAAGAGAATGGTTAGAGTTAGAAAAAAAAACGACTAAAAAATAAAAAGGATACATTTTTGTGTATTAGTATTATGAATTAGTTAGATAATAAGCAAAAGTTAGTACAAAAAAGTCGGGATGGCCATGTCATGTTGGTTAGTCAAGGTCAAAATGATTAGATAGATGTATGTACATAAATGAATCATCCCGCGTAAAAGAGCTCTCGGACTTCCGGCAATAATTTTCGTCGCTGCAAACATTAGGTACGTATTACATTATGTCGTGTGATTTAAAATAATAATAATACAAGAAGGGATGACTAATAGTTTTTATGACAATACAACACTATATTATTGCTAAGTCTTAACTCTGAAAGAGGGTCAAAGGTCGATGCGCATTCGATGGTACTTAATATCGTGGATGTTGCTCATTCCCATACGGCTAGGATAGTACATACTACCACATGTATGTACGTACAGATAGTAACATGCCATGCAGTAAGATTTACTGTACTTTGAAAGGGAAATGAATGAATGTGATGACTGATGCATGGTATGTCGTAGTGGTAGACGACACAATACGGTGATAGTGATACGACTGATGATAATATCAGGCCCTCAGAACGGTGGAATTAAAAAAAATAAAAAAAATAACTGCAATGATACCCAGGGGTGTGTGAAAATTAACAGATTGAGTGTGAGAGAGAGAGAGAGAGAGAGAGAGAGAGAGAGAGAGAGAGAGAGAGAGAGAGAGAGAGAGAGAGGGAGAGAGAGAGAGAGAGATTTAGATGAAGAGAGACCCAAGAAGGATATAGTGTAATAATCTTAAGGATAGTAATACACACTTGTGTCGCTTGTGCCCACACATTAGTGATATCTCGTCAAGCGTGAGAATGACAGACACCAGTCATAACGTGAACAATCTAAGTCGCAATAAGAATACAAAATAGACAGATTCAATGGGACACAGAGGATATCAAATAATAGTTACGAAATGAAAGTAACCGATAAAGATAAAAAATTGTCGGGATTTCGCTTCTGAAATTGCTCGGTATCGGGATCGATCCCCACTGTTGTGTAGGATAAGCCAAGATAAAAACAAGCCCAAAGAGTACGGAACCAAAACTGTAATATTAATAGGTACATAACAAATGCTGATATGTACACAGTATTATCATTATGCACAACAACAACACAATCGAAATGTGTGTACTTTCACTTTCAATTTTCAACACACTAGGGTCTGTTTAGGAACATTCTCCAGCAGTAGTAGAGGGTTTTTAAAAAGGCAAGCTATTGACCCCCTCCTACTAACCAAAACATCGCAATTACAATTACAGTACAGTATTCAGTATGTGTAAGTAACCATTCTACATTCACTTTCGCTTTCTCAAGGAAAAATGACACATCCAGCCACGGACTGCTCAGAATGCTAGCGGTTACACAATATCTGCCGAGAGGAGACCACCATTGCTCATGTTAATTTGATCTCAAATACCTTTAACTTTGCATCCTTACTGTCGTCACACGTTTGCATATTCACAAGAAGACATCAAGCCATGTATGTACATACATACAGTGTACATATATACATACGGTACATACATACATCAATAAGAGTGTACATATATACATACATACAGACATCGATAAGAGTGTACATATATACATACATACAGACATCGATAAGAGTGTACATATATACATACATAGAGACATTGATAAGAGTGTACATATACATACATACAGACATCGATAAGAGTGTACATATATACATACATACATACATCGATAAGAGTGTACATATATACATACATACAGACATCGATAAGTGTGTCAAGGATCTTTACTACACCGTGTAGGCATTCTTCGGCAGGGTAAAGTACATATATGCGCATGAAATGTGCCAATTTGTACTTTTTCTTTTTACATTATGTTACAAAATTTACATAACGTTTACAGTGCAATAATTGCAATTTGCAAGTAAAACCTTTTGCAAATTGCAAATATTTAATACAGCACAGTATCTACTTCTTTTCAAATCACTCCATATATGTATTGCATTTTAACAAGTGGCATGACGTGTTTGTTCCTGTGACCATTGAGAACAGCGAGGAAACAGTACTACTACACTACAGTATCATCACTACTTTTATTATACTTATACCCACGTATGTGTTCATCATGGTTTTATGGTACAGCATCAAAATAAAGAGCAAAATCTGCAGACTTACATGAACAAAATAAAAGAAAACCAATAAAAAAAATATTAAAAAAATAAACCCCGAAACACAAAAACCCAAACCCAACAATTATTGTCCATATCCCCATGTCCTTCAGCGCGTTCTAGTTCTAAAGGCACTCACAGATTAGTCTTCTTCTACTTCTACAGAACTGTGAACAGGACACACGTACACCACCCACCACCAAAAATCATCACCAAAGACCTACAACTACAACAAAGTAAACTACCACCATTGACGAAAAGAGCGGGTATGAACACTGAACACTGCACGTACTCTCACGTCACGATTCAAATGTTCATGTTAAAGACAAGAGCAACACGGATAAAAAAATACCACCATGTCTATCGGCACCATTCTCCGACATTGACTTGTCGGCAAGTAACCCTTATTATAATATGTCTATTGTTTAGTTGTTTTGGTGTAAACACCGTTTTTGGCTCCATTGCCTATTAACGAATCAAACTGTGTGTGTGTGTACATATGTGTTAGAGAGATAGATAGAGAGACAGAGGGATATGATTATTGTTCAGGTGAAAAGAGTTAGTTGACATTTTGACATAATACATATATACACTACAAAAAAAGCATTAATTATAATTTGAAAGTACCCAATCAGTTAGTATCAGCTGGATCCTCAAACTATTTACACCTATATTTGTATGTATATTGCATGCAAAGCTCACACTGATGCATACCGTCACGTGATAGTCTCTTTTCTATTTCCTGTTAAAATGTGACGATTATAAGAGAAGAAAGAAACACAAAGAAGCCCTCTACGACTATTAAACAAAAGAGAAAAATAAAAAAAAAAATTAAAAAAAATAACAACCACTAGGTATCTTTGTTCTAACCCTCCGCCCCGCCCCCCCTCCCTCTACTTAGAGAAATCATTTAGATGAGAGTGTGAAATTGAGTTAAAGGGCTAAAGATGAAATAAAAATATCAAAGGAATAATGAATGAAACGAAATATCTGAAGCAACCGGAATGGAGGTATGTACCTGCCGTACACAGTGATAGTGATAATGAATCCCCACCCCACCATACGTTCACGTAGTGAAGTGAGAGGTGGGTAACATACAATAACACAAGATTCCCTCACCAGAAGGGGTCGCGACGTTTCAGCAACAACCTCGCTGTGGTGAATGGTGAATCGGAACGGCAGTGATACCAGCATGTCGATCGGTCGAGAAATTGTGAAAAGTAAATTGCATTGTTTTATCAGGATAGCAACCACGTACCCCCCTCCCCATCTAAAAAAAACATAAACTGGAAAACACCAATGGTGGGTACACTTTAGTCGAGACTCCTCACTTCCCCCTCAACCTCCTCTCTTTACACCCTCGCCACACACACACACACACACGCATACACACACACACACACACACACATACTTTCTACTTTCTAAAGCGATCTGGATCAAGGCGAAAAATGTTAAATTCAATAAAAGAGTTGTGATTAAATGAAAACCAGACACCAACAAAAATGAAAGAAAACAGGATTAGACAAACTGTGTTAAACTGAAGCAATGAGTGCAAACTTTAAAACGTTTTAATTTTTTAGTATCAAATAGAACACGATTCTTAGTATAAATTGCAAAATAATAACTTACTATGCAAAAGTGACCAAACCAAAATAATACCTTAAACTATAAATCAAACAAAAATAAGATTTCTAATAAGTTTAGGTACTCCAAACTAAAATTTTAATTTGATTGGAAATGGAATTGAACGATACGAATATGTTCCTCTTAAAGAGTTATGAACAACAACAAAAACTGCATCCAATTATCTAAATAAATAAAAAAGTTGTGAACAATCAAAGATCTTATTAAGTTGTATCATGGATGGAATTTTAAAAATTAATACTTTGCTTGTCTGGAAGGCAAAAAGTATTATAATATTTGAATTGACTAATTGAACTCTTGAGTAAAATCAATATCAGAAGCAGGACACACAATGCATTGGTTCCTTGCTATTAAAGCATTCAATAATTCATGTAATAAACAATTAATTAACAAATTCGTCTCTGGAAAAGCATGCTACTCTGTAATTTTTCCAATCATATCCTCAATATTATGCCATATCAAAGGATCAATTGAAGAGAGAAAAAAAGATAATAACAAAAACAAAATGGCCTGAGGATTTATTTTTTATCACTGTATCCCTAAAACACTAGAAATAGTAGAAATCAATAGTTGATTTAGAGCCTAAGGTTCTAACCCACATCATTCCCAATTAAACTACAATATCTAGCTATAGATTGTAAGATTTTGCAGACAAAATTTCCCACTGCGACAATACAAACATAAATATAATTGTATAATTGTATGTATTTCATTTAAATGGAGATTAAAAGTGGTATATATAAGATAGCTATTTCACAAGACAACACAAATTCCCTAATCTCTTTAACTTTAACCCTTTCACAGCAAGGTCTCATTAACACTAACACATTATGCCAGATCTTTAAAATCAGTGCGTTCTTATATCAGATAAATCAGATTTCAGTTTCCCGACATATGCCAAAAGCCTAAAAAAATGCAAACATCTGGTTTATCTGGTATAAGTACAGGCAAATCTTAAAGATTTGATGTATCTAGTTAGTAAACAACATAAGCATTGAAAGGGTTAAGGTAAGTGGAACCATATTACATTCTTAAAAAATCAGAAAAATCCCTGGAGGTAAAAAAATAAAATCTTCTCCTAGTTAACTCATCATAAATCTTCACAATTCAATAATGTCAAGGCACTCCTAAATTCACATTTTCATTATTCCAGCATGAATCCTGAACTCTAGAGAAGTAAAAAAAACGACAATCTGTTAAAACTTCTTATAATTATAACAAGATTCTACATGATTCACTGCAGGTAGGTAATGACCAAGAAACATTTCACACAGCTGGGGCACATCTGAGACTGTGTTATTTGTATGACAACTGCAGGGGGAGTTTCTCCAAACAAGCATCACAGTTGGTGGATCGCCAGTCGTTATCCAGGGTGCACTTCCGGCACGACTTCACTGGCTCTCCTTCCCGTCTGTAATGACACTTAGAGTTAGAGCAGCTGCTGAGAGAGAATGGATTGGTGAAATCACAGGCAGGACATCGCCACCGAGTCAAAGAATAATCCATACTCCGAGATGGTCGATCGTCCAAGATCAGTTTCTTGGACTCTGTTTTCAGAGATCTTGATCTCATCTGATTTATGGACAGTGAGGGGTGAATATTAGGGCTGAGATGAGAAGATTTTGCGGGTAAATTGGATGTAGAATGAGGTGATGCTGGAATAAGCCCGTCCACTTCATCCTCTCCGAACTCCCCTGACTGCACAGCTATTTTAGGCTTTAATTCTCTATTAACAGGAGGCGGGTGTCTGATGCCATTCGTCCTTGCCATCAGTTTACCATCTACAGCAGGCGGTCGGTAAATAGTGTCGGAAAGCATTTCCTGGTTTTTACCAGTTTGATTTGGGTTCAAACTGGTTTCGGTGATATAGCCCTGATCTGATAATGTTATGCCAGCAAAAGATGCGATATAGGATGCAGAGGAGCCAAGATTAGACTTGGCATTTGAAGCCAGATCAAAACCGATTCCTTCATCTATAGGCATATCACGGTAATCACTACGATACACAGGCCGGCCAGGCGGGTAAGTGTTGGTCGAATCTACATGAGAGAGATTGGGCACTTTAGGGGGAAGTTTCCACCTGTCACTACTTTCAGACTTGGATCTTTCGTGTACACTATTTTCTACAGGTGTTCTAGGAGTAGGAGGCACTTTGGGATTATTTTCAACTTGATCAATGAATGGTATATGATGATTAGTTCCCGGTTTGTATTTGAAATTTCCCAGAGACTTTTCGGGATTCTCATGTCTCATATTCATATCATAATATACAGGAGATGGGTCTGCGGGATAGATAACTTCCTTTGAAAAAGACTTCCTACTTCCGACACCATTAGACACAGTCTGTTCTTTCATTGCTAGCTCTGGGGGAGGCATAACTTTTGAAGAGCTTTTACTAGAGAGTATAAGTTTCTCACTTGACCAGTCCTTTGGCCAAGCCTGTTTAAGAGTGTCTGACACAGCATCTTCTAAGCCCTTGCCCACTGTTTTATACTGGTTGGACAGAAATGAAATCTTTTCGCAAATAAATGAGGCAAGAAAACAATTGAAAGAAAAAGATAAGAGTTGTTCTTTATCTACGTCAGCTCTTCTGTACACCATTGTATCGTCCTGATCCACTACATATCCCGCCAACTGGAAAATTGTGTCTGCATTGCTGACAACTGCTTTGATCTTTGTTTTATAGAAGCCGCCATAAGTCTAAAAAAAGCAAAGAAAAAGCAGACAAAAAAAAAAAAAAAAAGATGAAGGGTATATAAAGATCATATAATAGAGACTGGAAAACACCACTAATATTGATCATTGAGATATCATCTTCCATAAAAAATTATATATTTCATATTCTTCACATTCAGTTGAGTTCATGATCTTTCATTTCAAAGACCAACAAACAAAATACAATTCACAAAAGGAGAGATGTAACAGTGACCCCAACAAATAATAAATTTCTATCTTTTTTTTTGACTAATTGTAATATTAACAATATAATTGAAATTAAGAGTTAATGCCTCTCAAAAACATTGGATGCGGCAAAAGTAATAAAATAATCTAAAACCATTTGAAATAATAGATACAAAACAGCGATGGTAAATCCTACAGGATGTAAAAGAGACAATGTACCAAGACACCCCTTCATATCTGAAAATAAAAATCAATGCTATTGCTGTAGGTACAAACCTTTAAAACGCGATATTCAGGCTTCCATGGCTGTGCAGCGAGCAACCTAAAGTATTTCTCCAGACATTGATAGCCTTTGGACACTGCAATAACATCCTTCCCATTGGATATACACGCTTTGAGTGAGTTGATCAACGAATCTAACACACAGCTGTTGTTGAATAAATATGATGCTGACGTTATCTGAGGAAAAAAATGGGAAAAGAAATATAAAATTATCTATTATTATCACAATACCAGAATTACTCTATTCAACATGGTGTCTTGTTAAAAAAAAATACTAAAAAGCATTTGAAAAAAAAATCCCAATGAATAATCATTATTTTATAAAAGAAATTGTATGTGTGTATCATGGTGATGCCTCCTGGTTGCTCCAGATTGAATATGAAACTAAAAACTATACTAACAAAATTAACATACCAACCCTGTGCAAGATGGGCTCAGTTTTTTAAAATTATGGTTTTTGAGAGGAGTCATTGAAGTACACTTAAACCTCGTTATACTGCCAGGTGTGGGGAAAACACTAAGTTGGTGGTATAACAAGGAGTATTTATTATATGCAAGTCATAAATGTTCTTGAATAGTTGTTGGCGGTAGGCAAGAATGGCGATAGAACGGGTGGCTGTATATAACAAAGTTCAAGTGTAAATTAATTCATTTTAACACTGCATGCCCTTAGATTGTTGCCACCATCTTTTTTTTGGTTTTTCTCATAACAGTAGGGAGAAGTGAAAAAAAAAGGATCTTAAACATTATCTTTCATTAGTGGAGAACATGGCATCTGTATTAATCACAAAATCTGCAAAGGAGGAAGTGCTGCTCAAATCAGGAGATATTCATGAAACTCATTTTTATTTCTTTATATAATCTATCTTCTTAAATATTCCTTATATTCACATCAGGGACAGTCATGTTTAACATCATTTTCTGGTCTATAAAACACCTACAAATACTTTTAAAGGGAGCAAGAGAAGGAGAGAAAGGTAGGGGGAGGGAGAGAGAGAGAGAGAGAAGAGAGAGAGGGAGGGAGAGAGAAATAAGACAACACAATCAGTATATTGGGCGCTTTAATTTCTTTTCAAAATGCACAACACTACCCAGAGAGATCTTCGAATTAGACATTTGTCTTTGATTGGATAAGAAAAAGTATCTAATATACCTTGGCAAAGTGAACAACATAGGGTGGCTGGAACGGGGCGCATTACTGCCATCCTTGGGTTTGACGCTCAGCGTTCTGACTATTTTACCACTTACACAACTATTTATTATTGAAAGACAAGAACACTAACAATAGTATTTGTTATTCTCAATATCTGTAACATATTGAGTAATTAATAAAAGGCTATTCTTACCGATTTGAGAGCAGTTGAAGTATATCGATGGATGTCTTCATCTAATTTCAGGTTGAGAACTCTATCGTTCACTGTCAGTTGATTTTCTTGCTTGAATTTCAATGTATAAAATTCTTGAGCTTTTTGAATATTTGCACTATCCATTTTAAAAGTCTATAAAAGGAGAGACTTCAGTTAGTCCCAATCCCATCCATGGTAAGGATATTATTTCCGTGTCCCAGTCCTCAGATAAGAAAGTAGTTGGACCTGTTCTGAAAGGAAATATATCAAATTGACAGTCTGTTTCTAAAGACAAGATATTAATTAAATAAGACTTAGATCTAGACTAGATCACAATTGGTAGAGTACAAAGTCAGTTGAAGGATTTACCAACAACCTGGTTGATTTCATGATTGAATCTCATGATTATCTGTCCATAAATATATGTCAGTAAAAGCAATCTGGACATGTAAGGAAATCTAGTTACATACATCGACCTGGGTCATATTTCTAGAAAATAACCAAAGCATGTATCTAGACTACCTTTTAAACTCAACAACATCTGGCAGTTTACATCAGACCTATTCAGAGCGGAGCAAATCTTTGTTTCAATTTCTATTCACATTCTTTCAATTTGCGCAGTAGTTAGACAGTGACCGAACAAGAAGCTAAAAATGTTCACATAATTTCATTTGCATGTGACACAGCATCACACAACAACGCACTTGATATGAAATAACTCATAGATCAAGCCAGCTACAAGCTAATAATAAACAGTCCAGGTCATCAGACTTCGCCTTCCTACCTTTGTGAGTCGACCGACATAATGTTAGACAATTTCTAGATTATCTCTACTTTACCTTGCTTTTCTATCCCTGCAGCATTCTTTCCGATGAAATATATTCTAAATGAAACCCTGTTTCGTTTCTAATTATAAAGAACAATTGTGGTATAGAGATCTATCCCTATATATCTCTTGGGAAACAGTTTTTCAATTTCTTGACTTGCTTGAGCGTTCAGTTTCAATGGTCGATAAGCTGGTTGCTGCACCGAGGTCTTTGAGTTGTTGTTCGTTCGTAGGGGAATCCCCTAATCTCAGGCAACTAGTCTAACGTCATCGGGTTATTTTAAGACTTGGCGTTATTTCCCAAAGACAAAAATTTGAAAAAACCGGGGTCAAAATCCTTTCGCCGTCGTCTCTCTCTCTCTCTCTCTCTCTCTCTCTCTATCTATCTATCTATCTATCTTTCTCTCGCACACACTTGGTGCACTCTAATGTTGAATAATATCTATAGGTCTATAACCTATTTCAGTATCAAGAGGAGATAAGAAAGAAATAGAAAGGACGGGATGGTCATGGTAAAATTTAACGACTCTTGGAGCTTGATAACTGAAATGCTTCAATGAAAGAGTTTCCATTCATTTCCTGAACCAAGAAGAAGAGTTTGAAAGTTTGCAAGATTAATTTAACTAGAGTCTCGTTACTTCTACTAGGGAAACCAAACCAACATCTTTGTTGTTTCTATCGGAGGGTGTAAATGGCTAAAGGTGTGTGTCCACTGGTAGGTTTTAGGAATAGAAAAAAGGAATGGAAATGTCTTGGGTGTTTCAATTGGTGTGATTTTGGAATAGCACCAATAGAAACACCCTAGACATTTCCATTCCTTTTTTATATTCCTAAAACCTACCAGTAGACACACAACTTAAGGGGCATAACATGATATAAACAAAGTAACAAGATAGGTTATCTATGATTACTTCCCTTGAAATGTTAGATTTCAAACCTCAGACTTCACGAACCTGCAGCTGCTGCTCAGATTTGTACAATATAATATATCATATTACGCATCCATTTGAATTTAATGGCCAGTGTATGTCAGTGGTGGATCTAGTCTAAAACATGAGGGTGGACACATTACAAAATCATGTAAAAACAACAGTTATGTTTAAAGTCCCTAGAATGTGATATTTAACAGCGTTATTTGTTTTTTTCGAGCTGTATTGGTGTTTTTTCTATTCTCTAATTTCACATCAGCATATCCAGTGATAGAGACCAAACGCTGTCGTCACCGTGAAATAACAAGATTTTAAAAGCAAAATATTTTTTCTCAACAATGATTGTAAGCCAATGTACACTGTCGTCATACAAGCACAATGATGTATAGAAATGTGTCTACTTTTCCATCAAAACATCCATCATTTATGTTCGGTTTGGTTAGTGAGTGCCTTAACTGTAGGATTTGTATTCTATCCTCTTGGTTCAAATACTGAAAATGGATTCTGTAACCAAAAAAGTCAACATGATTCATTGCTTGAATGAAATAAATGATATCGTAACAATAATAGTATGACAACACCATATCAACAGGAGGTATATTTTCTCCCAGAATGGAACCGAACTCGCCAAATCTAGGTCATGACAGTGTCCCGAAGATTCTCCATTATACGTTTCCTCTGCCTTCTACAAACAACTGACGATACCATTATCAGTACCCAGAAAACAGTGAGGGGGATCAGTCAGACATTATTCTCGGACACATTGAGATTATGTCTCTTGTTAAAACATTAGGGTAACGAAGATGCTGCTCACCCCTATTGTCACAGTAATAGAATAGTCCTTCCTCTCACTTTCTCCCTGTCAGTGCTTACGTATGCCGTGCACTCGATGCGTGTTCTCGCACGGCAGAAACTTAGCAAACATTTGCATAATAGCGGACTACTTAGGTACTAGCCATCGATGTGGAAGATTAGGAAGTTGCGTGCGCGACTGTTTGACTTTACTATTACCAACCTCAAGAAAATTAAACTCATGTTTTGACGTTGTTTCTAATATATTAATATTATGTAGCTAGATGAAATTCTGTTGGACAGGTGAGGGACAGTGTCCACTGTGTCCTATAGGTAAATCCGCCCCTGGGGCATGTGTGTGGTATCCATGCAGTGTCAAGGTCAACC
This sequence comes from Melibe leonina, assembly GCA_031471865.1. Lineage (NCBI taxonomy): Eukaryota > Metazoa > Mollusca > Gastropoda > Nudibranchia > Dendronotidae > Melibe > Melibe leonina. Next base: position 11,708 of record JAUEKZ010197312.1, on the reverse strand, counting down.
TCTATGCCAAGTTGCAACTGTAGCTCGGGCATGTTATGTTTATATGTCTCTTCCCTTCTCTAAGTTTCAATAAATAAACATATCATATTTATTAAAAATTACTGGAACACGAGGAACCAGTGGCCAACTAAAAAACTTTCTGATTTCATCGACAGATAATCCTGACCGATGGTGTCAAACTTGAAATCATACGAGTGCACATGCGAGACTAAGCCAAGGAGTTAAAAGAGCAAAAGTATAGAAAACTGAAAAGTGTACTGAGCGGGATCGAACCCTGGACCCTGCCACGGCACCCATCGTCTGACAGACAGCACGGGACTGCGAGCCAATCAACGTTGCCATTAGCTCCCTCATTTCTTGTGATTTCTAGTGCACCCTTCCCACCTTGCAAGTACCGGTTGCGGTGGATCAATTAAAAATATCTTATAAGAAAGAGTTTAAGCAGATAATGGTAACATTATTACTCTTATACACATATCTTTCTACTTCAACCTCTACCCATCTGTGGAGGCATTAGATCTTTGGTGGAGACAAATCTGTTCATGAGCTTAAACGGATGAGTACCATTAATTATTTATCAATATTTTCGTTGATTTATTTGTTGTGTATGTCCTATGGAAGGCCTTAGGCTGAAACGTTGACATTATTTTGTCTCTGTCTCTCTTATATGCCTGTTACTTATTAGATCTACCTTTCTCTTCATTAATGGTAACATAGAATCTGAAGGATACGGAAATGAGAAGGGAAAAAAACCCATTATCAGAGAAAAGGTGTCAGACTAGGAGTCGTTAGTTGATTTATTTTGCTTTGCTACTGGCTAGATAGTCCAGACTAATACAGTCTAAGATTATCTTAAAGCCTAGTTTTTGCTTTTACCACGGTCGATAGCATAAAATCAAGGGAGCTAACCTGGAAAGTCAATGTTTTGAATTAACTGACACAACCCGGAAGTTGAGGAGCACCGGGATCTATTTCCGGGCTTTGTTGCTCTGACAACAGAAAGGAAGCTTCCTTTCCAAGAGTAAATACAAAACCATAAAGATGGTGGGTCCAATTTTTCTAATGACTTTAGATTTATCTTAAACGTTTCCTTGACTTCAAAATAACAATTTCACCATGATTGTTTAGCTTTTCTGTTATTCAAATAGATTTTTAGACTTTTCTAGGATTGAAAGTGTAGCTGCATAATGTTGAAACACCTGTTATCGATATAGATAGAAGCAGTGTTTGAGTCTGCACTGGACTAGCTGTATTTAATTGTTTGATTGATCTGAAAAGAACTATCCTGAATATAATATAAATATTTGTGTCAAATTTTGTTGAACAAGTTAATCTGTGTGATAGGCGTTTCCGTTGGGATGATTTAATCTTTTCCTTGTCTACTTTTGTATTCCAGTTTTGTGAATAAGTTATCATGGCCTGAATATTTTGGATTAAATCAAGACTTAACAAAATGTACTCATTATCTTGAATTTGATGCACATCAGAGGTTAATAGATTATAAATGTTTCTGATAACTTTTCCAGTTTATATTTTTATCTTGATCCCTTTTCGGTTGTGTGTGTGTGTGAGTATGTCAGAATCTTTGGATCATAGGGTTAAAATGTTCCAATATAATGTTTGTGCCTTGAGTTATTCTGAATGGAAAAGAGGCACGATTAATAAACTCTTATCATTTTTGTTATTGTAAAAGAGGCGTTATTCTACACCCAAATCGCGCATGCGTAGTTCCTTGTTTTCTTTCGCTTTCACATCTCTATATCCGAGAATCGCTTCTCTTTGTTGCTAACAAAATGCATGCATGTAAGTCTATGATGCCACCACTCAAAACGTCTCGAAGATTATGTTTGAAGGAGCGAAGTTATATTCGCATCCCGAATCTGGGTATAAAATAACGCTGTTTACAATCACACCCGAATATGGGTGTAAAATAACGCTCTTTACAATCACACACGAATCTGAGTGTAAAATAACGCTCTTTACAATCACACCCAAGTTTGACTATCATACACCCAATTTTCGGGTATAGAATAATCTAAAGAAAACAAGGAACTATGCATGCGCGATTTGGGTGTAGAATAACTTGTGTTATTCTTCACCCAAATCTCGGGTGTAGAACAACACTCCGTATTGTAAATCATCCTCTGCAGAGTTGTCAGTTTTGGATTTTTGAGAGCAATTTTTACCCATGGATCATTGCTGTCATTGCTTGATTTTTTAAAATGTCTTTAAAACAAACACAATGTCTTACCACATATTTTAAATGGGTCTCTTTCAGCCTCCAAAAAAGAAGAGTGGAAAGAAGGGCAAGAAGGGGAAAAAGTCTGGGAAGACCCCCACTGTCCTCGATGGCATCCCAACAGAAGAAATGTCCAAAGAGCAGGTAAGAACGTATCGTTTATTATGCATTCTTTTATGCTGCATTTCAAAAATCTATGAATATGCTTGATCTTTGAGTGATTTATGAATTAAGCAAGTTTTAGTCTTTCAATTTAGTTGTAAATTTATGTGGTCTGGAAAGCTTTGAGATCTCTTGTTACAACTTTTTATGTACTCTTTTACAAATTTTTCATTGCATTAGAATCGACTTTAAAATTTTCAAGCAGTCTACTTTTGTGACATGGGCTGTTTATCTACATCCTTTTTGTTCTGTAGAAGATTAACTTGCATAGAAACTTTAACATTTTACTGGTTGCAAATTTTTCTTTTCATGGGCAATTTACCTTAAATTTTGCCAAATTTTAGCTGGAGAACTTTGAAAAAAAGGAATTCTTTGTCCTTCTTGTGTTCAAATTTTGTTTCAATCTCTCATAAAACTTGCACACTTAGTGCACTTACATTAGCATCAGTCTCAAATTGTTCTTTTTCTGGGCACACTTAGTTCCCTTGCATAAGTATTGCTCTTACGCTCTTTCGTATTGCTAAAACTGATTTAGTGCAGATCGGTCATACTTTTGACCTTTCACCTCTGCTGCCTATTAATGCATATAATTGTACAAATTTTTTATTTTCTTAATATTTTTACTTGACAGCTGGAGGAGCATATCCAAAGGTTGCGAGAAGAATTGGAACGTGAGAGGGAGGAGAGAAACTATTTTCAACTGGAACGAGACAAAGTTAACACTTTTTGGGAAATTACAAAACGCCAGCTGGAAGAAAAGAAAGCAGAGCTCAGAAACAAAGATCGGGAGATGGAAGATGCAGAAGAAAGGCATCAAATTGAAATCAAGGTATTGTTTGTTTTTAATTAATACTTCATGTCTTGCAACTTACAAATAAATCTATTTCTTTTCTTTTGTTTTAACAGGTTGAAAGCTACAGGAAGCACTTTGACTTTACTATCAAAGATTTAAAATTTAATGATTGGGGATAGATGATGATAGAGAGGTCTTATAAGACGGGTTAAAAGAAAGCATTTTCTTGCTTTTTAATGTTGACATTTCCAAAAATGAGTCAGTGTAAGCTTTGATTTTTCTCTTTGCTCTAGGTTTATAAACAAAAAGTCAAGCATTTGCTGTATGAACATCAAAATAATATATCTGAGCTGAAGGCAGAGGGCTCAGTGGCGCTCAAAACAGCTCAAGATGGTCACAATTCATCTGAGATGGAACTTCGCAAGGACAAACGAGCTCTCAAAGTTGAACTCAAAGAACAAGAATTAGCTCATGAGGATGTCATCAAGAACTTGAAGAAGGTAGTTTTGCTTGAGATTTTTATTCAGAAAAAATCTTACTCATGATTGCAAATTTTGACGTATAGAAAATAATGTGTTATTATTTTCTTTTGAAATTAGTAAAGTAGGATTAATTTCTGTGCTTCAAATTTTTCTATTGTCAAAATATTTTTTTTTTAGTTACACGTCACAACCGATCATCGAAAAACCCTTAATCCGAAACTAACATTAATTTTCTTTTTCTTAAAAAATTGTATGGTTTAATCAGAAATTTCCATATGGTCTCATCCAAAAACAACTCTTTATGGAAAGGAATTTGAACTCCCGTACCGCAATATTTTTTCAAGAGTTAGGCACACACTACATGTCTATCCATTAGTGTAAACACTTGAGACCACTTGATAGAGAGACCATAGTGTGTAGTGTACAGTCAGCCTTGTTTTTTATCTATGACAACAGATGAGGCGCCCTCAGATCCCCTTCTCTCAATCAGCCCCTCCCTTCACTCTCGCTCATTTTCTTTGCTGTATGGTATTGTTGAAAAGGAGAGAAAAAGTGTGCGTATCATAATATACCAAAATCCAAAATAATGTAGGAAACCCTAAGCATTTGGGATTATTTGCTGTGATGGGTATCATGATTTTCAAGATCATCCCAATTATCATCAATATGATTATCATTGTCACAGTTCTATCATCATGGCCTTTGCTTTTGTTTCCAGAAACATGATGAAAATATGACATCTTTGAGACAAGCGTTTGAGCGTCAAGCAAGAGAAATTGAGACCAAATATGAAAAGAAAATGCGAGCGCTAAGAGATGAGCTTGATTTGAGAAGAAAGACAGAGATTCACGAAATTGAGGAAAGAAAGAATGGCCAGATCAACACTCTGATGAAGAATCATGAAAAGGCCTTCAGTGATATCAAGAATTATTACAATGACATTACTTTGAACAACCTTGCTCTCATCAACACATTGAAGGTAATTTTCCAGATATTCTATCATGTTGTCATAATCAATAAAATCTAGAGTAAATTTAGGTTTCATTAAATAGTCAATTATGCAATATTTGTTATACAGCTGAGCTTTTGGCTAATACTTATAATGTTTCTTATAATGATTATCTCTAAGATGGTTTTTTAATCCCTGTGCGTGTATGTGATACAGTGTTCTAATGATTCCCAATCACTCTTTCGTTGTTGTTTTTTCAATTTTTAAAAAACTAGGATCAAGTAGATGAAATGAAGAAGAAAGAAGAGAGGAACGAGAAGCAGATGGCAGAGGTCATAGTCGAGAATAAGCGTCTGACAGAGCCCTTACAGAAAGCCAGAGAAGAAGTGGAGGACCTGCGAAGACAATTAGTGAATTATGAAAAGGACAAGGAGATGCTCAGGGTACGTTAAATAAGATGAGACAGTTAATATTCAAAGTACTCTATCTACTGTTTGAAACTTATAGTTATAGTGATAATTGAGGGGGGATCGCTTGGCCAGTGGGTATCAAAGGCTAAACAAGGGGAGTGGTTATGGTAAACCAGGATTGATATGAACAAAAATGTTAGTGGAGATTTTGTGTAATCAAATTAATTCTTTTACACTTCAATTTCAATGACTGAAAATATGTTTTATTCATCATTTGCTTTTTTTTTTCCGCATATCGGCCTATGATTGCTGCATTATATTCAAGATTATTTTCATCGACATACTCTTTAGATGTATGGTACTCAGTGTCATTAAAATGAAGTTTGATTCTAGTACAATTTCAAGCATTGTTTTCATTCAGAATGAAAATGGCATTTTTGATAAATTTGCATATCTATTTATAAAGAACCATCATTTTGTTACAGCACTTTTCATTGCACCTTTCTGATTTTTTAAGTACAGGATGAATTCTTTTACTTTTTAATTTGATTTATTCAATAATTGTTGTTTGTTTTTCAAATAATCAGATGAACAAGGCACGTCTCAAACTTCTCACAGAGGACTTCAAGTCCCTCAAATGGGAGCATGAGGTTTTGGAACAAAGATTCCAGAAGGTATGATACATGTCCATCGTACTTGTTGAACATTTTACCCAAGTCCTAAGGAGTTTATTGTTCAATGATAGACTTGAAAACAATCTTTGTTTTTTTGTTTTTTTAAATTGAGAAGGTACAGCCAATGTAAGATGAGTAGAACTTGATCAAATTTTTCAAATGACTGTGTAACTAATGCTAAATTAAATGTATTCATTGCTTTTTTGTGTTTTGCAGAAAAACAACCTTTTAATTTCAATTCTGAAAGGCTTGACAAAATGATAACGAATCACAATCCGCCACGAAAATTCCTTGACCTCTTGTTCCTCCTTCTCATAATTATTCCCCTTCCAGAACCCAATGGCTCAGCTTGGATTTTCTTCTCTAATCTTTTTGTATTCCACATTTCATGACACATCCTTGTGTCCAAATTTCTCTGTCCAATAGGGATAAGGAATACAATATGTTGTTAGACTGCATTATCCTGGAGTTTTCTTTAAAAAGACAGTATATCAGTTTTTTGGTGAAATTAAGTTATCGATACAACTTTGAAGAAGAAAACACGGTGCATCTTTCTATCGAGGTCTGGTGTTGATATCTGGATAAATAACGGCGAAATGCGAAAAAATAAAAAAAGGATAAATACTTATTTCTTTTTAAGTGAGCTTAATTTTTTTGTTCTCCTGTTAAATTTGAAAAAATGGATATACTGTTTTCTTAAAGAATACACTCCAGTATCATTATTGTGCAAAGTTCTTGATAAAGGACATCTTTCACGAATCCTTGAATATCTTTTCATATGTTTGTTTGTTTGTTTGCTTGCACTGCCTGTGTTTATCTAAGGCTTGAACTTTGCTTTTTCATAAATAGCCCTGTAAGGAGAAGTACTGGACTTTGTTTTTCAAATAACCTCACACATATCTAGAGATTGCATTTAAATAGAAGAGAGAAAAAAATAAATTCTTATTGTTGTATTAATATTAAGAAACTGTTTAAACTAGTAAACATTGAAATTTTTTCTTTTATTGCAGACACAGGATGAGAGAGATGAATTATATCGCAAGTTCATCAAAGCCATCCATGAAGTCCAACAGAAATCAAATTTCAAGAATTTGTTACTGGAAAAAAAATTGTCTGCTTTGGCCGACACCCTGGAGAAGAAAGAGGCCCAGCTCAACGAAGTTCTTTCAGCATCAAATCTCGATCCTACCGCCCTCACAGTTGTCACAAGGAAGCTGGAGGTAATATCTTCAAAGGCCTTTTTATCCTCAATGGGGAATGAAAAACTTTTGGTCTTGTTTCTTTGACACAAGTTTTTGTGTTTCATTCTTATTTTGAATTAAATATAATTTTTTTCCATAAACATACAGTGCAGTGGAAACCCTGGATAACGACATCTCCCGAGACCAGAAAATTACGTCATTATCCGGGGGTTTTCAATGGTAACTTATGATATATAACAAGAAAATGGGGACCAGAGGTCAATACGTCTTATTCAGGGGTTGTAGTTATTTAGAGGTGTCGCTATCCAGGGGTTCCACTTTAGATCTAATAATAATAAGTTCTCTCGTTTGATTCCCAGGATGTGCTGGATTCCAAGAACAGCGCTATCAAAGATCTGCAGTATGAGCTGGCCAGAGTGTGCAAGGTATTTTGATATTTTATTCTATGCTTCAAAAATTTAAATGCAGGCAATTTGACCTGCACCTTTAAAACCATTCGATGAATTTGTTTGTAAAATTTACAATGTTATTATGAATAACAAGATAATTTGAAATAATGTTATAAATGTGAATAATTGGCCCATGAGAAGGTTTATTTCTAATGTTGATAAAAATATAATTTTCATTACTATATAAATCATAACTGTTATTGCTATTGTAATTATTATCATTATTGTTATTATCTTCATTATTATTCATTTAAATTTTCTCATGTCAAATGGATCTCCTTTTCATATTCTGGAAAAATACTTTTCAGGCACACAACGATCTTCTCCGCACTTACGAGTCCAAGCTCCGTCAATTTGGTATCCCTACAGAGGAACTCGGTTTCAAGCCTCTGGAGAGCACTGTGGGGGGTCAGACCCTCGGCCAGGGCCCTGCTGGGTTGGTCTCAGCTCCAACGTAAATGTCCAATCAGCACCACCGTCAGCAACGGTTGTCGTCGTGTAAATGGAGAAACTTTTACTACTGTACTACTACTACTACTACTACTACTAGCAGTATTTGTTACTTCATGAAGATAGTACAACAAGATGCAAATTATTCTCCTGCGGGAATATTTTTTACAATCAAGATATTGTTTTCATGAAGGTTTGGACTGTGAAATTTGGTATCTTCATTTTCCTGTGATGTGAATTTATTGTCTAAGTCTAACAGAATTTTTAACAATCACAAAAGCCTATAGTCTTCTTGCATGTGTGGCTAAGGAATTGGCGGTGAATTGGGTTACGGATAGAAGAAAAACATTGTGATAAATCACCGAGGAAAGGTGTGAAATTTTTTATACTTTTTAAAATGAAGGATACTAAATTTCACAGTCCAACATTTATTTTTTCTGAGCTTACCATCAAGGAAAAAAAAGGGATAAAGACTTTCCAATTCTTTAAGTAATTGGTTTACTGTGATAATGTTTCTTTTTAGAATTATTTTAAAATTGATGGTAATGTATAGTTATCGTCATTCATTTTAGCCTATTTTAGATGATAATGGAAATCAATCAGTAGCAGTTGGGCACCTAAATAATTTACATCATACATGTGTGGCTGGTCTCTCTTCAGGGACAATTGTAAATATAGTGAGTGATGAATTATCATGGCCTAAAGTCTATAAATAGAATATGATTCTTTTATACATAAATACCAGATATTACTAAGGATAGAGGAGCAAAAAGTTAACTCTTCGTTCAAGGAATCTTGTGACTATTCAATAACCTTTCCTGTTTATTTTTATCCTTTTACTTTGAAGGATGGCTTGAAGAAAAGGTTATGTTTGGTTATATTTGATCGTTACACTGTTTTATTCATTTAAATTCTTACCTGAAAATCTGTTTGGAATGGTAAATAAAAAAAAATCTTTCCTGTTTACTGTAATTTACTTTTAACAGCAAAAAGTGCGTTTACATGATGTGAAAATAAAATAAATTTTAATTCTTTTGGTATTGCCTTTTGATAGTAGGACATATTTATTTTTAAATTCAACTATACAATCTCGTGTATACCTACTTTTGTAATGTGTAAACTATTTTGAAAATATGCTGTCTGTCTTATTCCATCATGTACATTGATTTTTTTTCTTTAGACACTTTTTGAAATAAAATGAATGACCAGAATCTCTGACTCTGTCATTCACTTCTTCAATAAAACATATTTGTTTTTCCTACTCTGAATGTAAATATTTACGATTGAAACTGCTTATTCCTTTCATGGCGAGGTATGATTCTAACCCAATTGTATGTTCTTATACCAGATAAATCAGATCAGGGAACTGACATAATATATGCCAAAAGCCTGAATTTTTGGTATATGTCAGCCCACTGAAATCTGATTTATCTTGTATGAGGACAGGCAAAATTTTGTGTCATAAGCAGTGAAAGGGTTAATTTGAGTCATTTCTATTTGTTATACCAACTCTGTAGGAGGCATGGTGGCTTAACTGGTAGCAACGCAGCACACAACATGGGGCTCCGGGTACGATTCCTACCAGTGGCACTGCGATTTTTCCTTGGGTAAAGAAATTTACTTCAATTGCCTCAACCCACAGGTGTAAAATGAGTACCAATCCATAATTTGGGTTGGGGAAAGTAATCTGCGATAGACTAGCATTCTATCCAGAGGGTGACAACCATTGCCATTTCACACTACAAAAACCAGAATAAGCTCCGCGTACATGTGCCATTTGTCTCTAAAGTACTGACATACCAACTCCGTAGCTTAATGGATAGAGCCTTTGCCTAAGAACAGATAGGTTAATGGTTCGAACCTCGGCTACATCATATCTAAGGCGTTAAAATCAACATTTTACTAACAAGTATCACGCCAAGCCTTGGTGTGATGGGAACAGTGCTAAGACTGAATGAGAATGGCTCAGTGCCAGTATACTGTGATTGGGTGAGATATTCGTTTCGAGTGAGCTCTCTCTTTATCGCTGTATACTGTATGACAGCATGTTATCTTGTCTAAAGAGCTCTGCCTTTGATATGACCTAAATTGGGTTAAAAGGCTTTAAACAGGCACCAACCAAGCAGCCAAAAACACCACAAAGTGACCAAGTGCAACAGAACTCATACTGTGCATCCTAACACAACAGACTTAGACCCTATTATCAAACAATGTCACACACCAACATGCCATCGGTGTTTGCACAACCAGGTCTTTGTCTTTCATAACAAACAAGTTCTGTTATTTTCGTTGCTCAATCTTTGTGCACTATGAATATCAACTTGTTGTTGCCATTTTATATTGGAAAAATAAGCAAGTGGATACATGCAGTTCTGAAACACATCGATTATTAAGTTTTTATTGCCACTACCACGCATATGTGGCAACAACTTCCTTATTGGGAGGTTAACCTTAATAGAGGCAGAAGAAATTTGATGTTGTGTGGCTTATTAAAATGAGAAAGAAGAAGAGTGTCTTGTTTCTAAACGCCATCAAAGACAGCTGCAGCACACCTGCTTCCTTTTGTCTTGATCCAAGGTTTCTCTCCGAGGTCTTTGATTGGTTATGTCTTGCTGCAGCGAGGTATCAAGTGTAGAATAATTGCTCAACCTTTTACTTGACAAAGAGCTGGGCCCGGACACGGCATACTTAAAATGCGATATATTAATTAACCTTTTTACAGCGAGGTCCGTTTCGAACCAGAGTATAAAAGATAGTCACGATTCATCAAAGAGGTTAGCTCCCTTGATTTTGTGCTTATAGTCTATTATTAGCCCTATGCGATTCATACATAATATGTTCTTATACTAGATAAAAAAGATTTCAGTGGACTGACATTATATGCCAAAAGCCGGAACTGTCCGTCTTATCGGCATCCCTGATCTTACAGGTACTTCATTTGATTCCATTCCCTTAACTATCACCGTGTGAGTTCTGCCTAAAAGAAAAGATTCTATACAATTTACAATTTGTTCAGATATTCCATACATTTTTAGTTTGTAAAGTTACCCTTTATGATAAACTTTGTCAAATAAATGCTTTTGAAAAGTCTAGCTGTATTGAATCTATCTGACCTTTAGTGTTTCGGCAATTGCTAAAGTCATTAATGGTGGTAATTAGTTGTGATTCACTTCACAGCTTCTTTTTTGCCGGAAACCATGTTGTATGTTATTCAGAATTTTATGGTCTTCCAAATAGTCCATGATGTTGCTGTGAATTATATGTTCTAACAATTTGCAAGTTATTGATGTTAGAGACACTGGCCTATAGTTTTCTGCTTTTGATTTATCTCCTTTTTTAAACAATGGAACGATTCTAGCCTTTTTCCAGTTATTTGGTATTGTCTCTTGGTTTAAAGTTGCCTGAAATAGTAATGTATATAGAATGTCTATAGCTAACAATTTTAAAATTCTCCCTTGTATCTCATCTGGTCCCGTGGCCTTATGTTCATTCATAGTATTCAATAGTTTCTACAGTCCGTTTATGTTAACTTTAATGTTATTCATTTTTGGAAATGTGTCCTGGTTAAGAACACAGTAGTTTATTTCAGACGAAGGATCAGAAAACACAGAGGCAAATTGGTTGTTTCGTATGTTTGATTTTTCTTTTGGGTCCTGTATAAAATTCTCATTATTTAGGTCTGGTATTTCAGATGGTTCTTGATTTTTGCTTTTTATTTAAGTCCATAGCTTTATGTTGTTTTATTGTTATCATCAAACATAGTTTTCATATAATTTGAATAAGCTGCTCTTCATACATACATGCATACATACATGATAATGATACATGCATACATACATACATACATACATACACACATACATACATACATACATACATACATACATACATACATACA
>JAUEKZ010197268.1:0-11636 GCA_031471865.1 Melibe leonina | reverse complement strand
CTAAATAACGACATTTCCGAATAACGACATAATTTTGCGGTCCCGAGCGATGTCGTTATTGGGAAGTTGCACTGTATTATTATCTGCCACACAGGACCATACTCTATTTAAGGAATTAAAAAGTTGCTGACATTGTTGTTAAATTTTGCAAGGGACTCAGCACTTTCTTTTTCACTGAAAGTCTGACCATATGGATGACCCATTTATTCAAGATGACATTTTGAAAAAGAGAGCAGACATATGTAATCAAATGTTCAGTTCCAGTCTATAGAGGTCAGCTGGAAGATATCCCAGTGGCATGGAAAGCAACATCATTTTTTTAAACTATTCACCCACTCATCCCAACATCACAGAAAATTTTTTGGGAGAATCTTCTAGTCAACGATGCTCCTGTAGACCTTGTTGACACTTACTGCGTAGACCTTATGAGCCGTCAGTCAAGCACCAGCTCTCGACAGATATTTCTAATACTATAACGAATTTTTGTTTTGCAGCTCAACATATTCAAAGATTTAATTTTTTATGAATGTATGCTTGCTTGGTGTACATTTGACGTGTTTTGACCCCATTATCATTGAATCCTACACACTTTTTAGTGTTGTAATAATCTATGCTGTGATACAATACTAGTCCATTTTTCTTTATTTTGATTAGATGAGCTTTCGATTTGATATTTTAATTTCGATCTTCTAATCAAGCACTAGTTTTGTTTTGTCATCATGGTATTTTTGCCAATTGGAACCCCAAATTTTTTACAAAAATTTCCCCAGAAATTGCCTACATTTTCCTCATAATTTGACAATGTTGTACTTAAAATGAAAACATACGCAGTTTGTTTCAAATTTTAGCAGAATTTTGCAAGAAATAGATCTCATCACCACTTTAGAGGTTGCCAAGATGAAAAAAATTGTTAAGAATTCTGAAGTGTGCAAAGAATTGATTAATATCAAAAATATGTCTCATGAAAAAGCCCATATATTTTGAGCGAAATCACCTTTTCTTGGACAGGAAGACAGAGAATTAACTCCAACTCTTTGCGTACAAAATGTCATTTTATCCAGCTATGACTTTGATAGCAAATAACAGACCAGTTATGAACCTAGAATGTCTGACATGCAGGCAGGCGACCACTCAAATTTCAACAAAGCCTGAAGTATAACAGGACAGGGTGTATTAGGGACATCAACAAAAGAGACAATAATGTTATAAAGTTACGTGTGTTAAAACAAGGCAAACTATTGAATTTTTTGTTTCTTGTTGTAAAACACGTTTTCATTTACTGTTATTGAACCAAATGATTTTTAATTACCAAGCTCAATGTTGCATTGAGTACTAAATCACCTATCCCGATTTACTATGAGTCCAGCTTGATAACTCATCAAGTCACACACTTACCTAATTTCTTTATTAGAAATTTCTTTCTCTCATCCGGCTCACTCAAGATGTGTCAAAGCAAGCAATGGAAGGAGACAGTAGTAAACATGGAAAAATGTTAGAGCCCTCTTACAAAAATGTTGAGAAAAATCATGAAAGATCATAAAAAGTGAAACCTTAAGATACATTGGATCCGCATTATATCAGTAGCTATACAAAAACCATTGCTTACGATTGAGGTTCAGAATGAAGGAAAAGGTTAATAATAATAGTAAAAATATAAACTTTATTTGCCTCTGAAGTAAATTCTTTGTTATGAATAAAAGTAAAAGTTGAACACAGAAATAGCAACAACAAAGTTTGCAAAGAAATTCAACTAAATTTTTATCAAAATTTGTGATAATTTGCAGTAAAAAATATACCGTTTTAAATTTCCACAATGAGTGACTGTTTATTGAATACATTTATTTCCTTTTGATTTTGAAACCACACTTAAACCTTGTTACACCGCCACCCATTATACCGCCATTCTCGCCTGCCACCAACATCTTTTCGACAACATTTATGACTTGCATATAATAAATACTGAATATGAATAATAAATACTTCTCGTTATATCTTCTTGTTATACCGCCAACTTAGGGTTTTCCCCACACCTGGCGGTATAACAAGGCAACACCACCTTGCGCGACTGCTCACACAACATAGATATCCTTCATAAGCAATATAACAGGACTCGCTTATAACAGGGAGAAACTGCAACTCCAGTCCGTCCTGTTACATCAAAGTTTGACAGTATCTGCTATGTCCTGGTAATATACTTGGAATTTTTCACATTGGGCACAATGGGTGTGTACTTAGAAATAAACCTTCCCACAATGTGCATTATTATCATGAAACTACTGACATTTTCATTATGACATTTTGAATTCTGTATAACAGAAGTAGATAAGCCTGCAAATCTATTATCTTTTTTAAAGCAATCCAATATGGCAAGAAAAATGTAAAAATTTCCAAAAGAGAGGAGTGAGATCAAAATATGATATTTGGTATTTTGTATAAAAGTCCCTCCTTAAAAAAAAACAAAGTTATCTTTAATAAAATTAGCTCCCCTGTAGTTTTGCCGGAAGGAAGGTATCAGTACTTAAATTTTGCACCATTATTCATCATGTGTGCTAAATTTAGCTCAATGACAATGTTTGGCAGATAATTTAGTTGTGTGCAGCACGTAAGGTAGCAATGATGTCATTTACATATCCAATAGATAAATCTGTATTTATATGCAATTTTACAAGGGAACCGCTGGATAGCAACACCTGAAAAACAACAACCCCTGGATAAAACCTCTTTACCTCCAGTCCTGATTATTTTTTTTATATACTATAACTAATCATTGAAAACCCCTAAATAACGACACCCCTGGATAACAACAACATTTTCTGGTCCCGGGCAATGTCGTTATCCAGGGGTTCCACTGTATTTTATTTGTTGATGTTTCCAGCTTATGATAGCTGTATTTGTGGTTTTGAAATCATAAAAATAAACTTTTTAACTGAAAGTGAAAGACATATTAAAATATGATGAATTAAAACGAGTGGTCAATTTTGTAAAAAGGTCTCAAATGGCAACATCTAAAAAACAAATACCTGAACTTGAAAATATAAAAGGCATAAAGTATGATAAAGTGGCCTTTGGTGTGGACACAATGCAAAATTAAAAGACCTATTACACAAAGGCTCTTTTTTATGTTAATGATTATTTTGTGAAAATTAAGTTAGATCTTTTTTTTTAATCTTAGTATTGCTTTCTCTCTTTATTTTTATTTTCAGGGTGGTGGATATGTCTTAGGTTTCCGAATCGATCCTATAGAAAAGTTACAGGCTACTGCAAAGATGATTCAGAATTTGCACAAAGTCTACAGTGCTTGTCCTATATTTGGTGTTGAGTTTGATGTGGATGATACGGTATGATGGAAGCAGCATCCAGCATGATTCTATAAAAGGGGGGGGGGGGGGGTTAGATGGCTAGTGGGTATGAATGATAAAATAGGAGTGGTTGATAGGCCAGTGGTAGAGGACAAATTAGTCGATTTTGTGTCTTGTTTTGTCCTTGTCCTGTACCACTGGGCTAACTATCAACCACTCCTCCTGTTTTACCATTTGAATCTATTGATTTTAAACTGATATTAATCTTTTAGTGTTGATTGTTTCTTGGTAGGATGATTCAATTCACATATCTACCCCCCAACATATTCAGGTTTTGCACACTGTCTTTTAGCAAACTCTTTACCATTTGTGTCATGTGATTCAACTTTGAAATTGATTCTCTAGAATAAAAAAGAATAGATATTATTTCTTACATCCCACAAGAGAGTTTTAAGCTTGAATGTTTTAAATTGTTCTTGGGTTTTTTTTTTAGCTTAAGCTTGTGTAAATGATTGGTTTCTAATACGCATTTCTCCATCTACAGCCTCAGTCTATGGAAGAGCTAACCAATGTTCCAGTTCAAGACGATATTGAAGTGGAATATGACAATCAAACAGACGCATTTGCTGTAAGTTGGACTGTTTTCTTGTGAAGCAGTCAATGGAAACCTTATTTATATTTATATAATTCAGTTTACATTTTTTTTAGGTGCTCTTATTTCTTTTTCTTTTTTTAAAATGAAACTGTGGGTTTCAATTAATTTTAGGGGAGAAACAGGAGTTTTAAAAAGTATAAAGAATGTATTGTGGTCATTAATTAAGTGCCTCATTGCAGTTGACTTTGAAACTACATTTTTAGTGAATTAAAAAGTCAGACTTGTTGTTTATGTTTTCTTCCAGGCTTATTTTGCAGACGGAAACAAAGAAACAGACAGAGAGCCTGTATTTTCAGAAGAACTAGGCTTGGCCATTGAGAAGTTGAAAGATGGAATCACTATCTCTGGGTTGTGGGAAGTAGTTACATCATAGTTTGTAGAATTGTAAAACATGCACCTTGTGTAGAAACCAGTTTTCATTGAATTCACACCATTAAGCCATTACAAGCTAGGGTCATCGGCACAAAAAACCTCCGAACTACTAATGCAAAGGGAAAAAGCTATATGAAAACTAGAGATGGAAACTGCAAAAATCTTTCTTTGCCCTACTTTTCATGTCACGTTATCCATCGAAAGTATCAGGTTTACTATTTATTTATCTTTTATTTTAATATAATACATCATATTCTTGTACTGAGCATTGAGTAACTGAAAAAACATATGAACAGTTTACTACGTCCAATAGTAAAATAAACTTGTCCATTTTTTGAAAAATTGAAGAGAATGTCTTATTTGATACTTTCACATAAAGAGTAGCATCAGGCCCATCTGGGCACGATAAGATGATTGGAATGCAAACAGGTGCGTTAGGTTGTAATGGGTTAAGACAAAGTGTCACAAAGACTTTGACCCCTCCAATTTCCCTACAATCAATGCGTACTTCAATGAAGTTTAAATACCATTTACTGTGGTTTTTTTGGTGGTTTTTTTCCACCTTCATTTTCACATCCATAGTGTTTTCAGATCATTAAGTCTCTAATTCACTGTAAATATGATGGCTGTGCTCTTGATATGATTTAAACTTGTGCTTTGATGTGAAACTGTAATTCAAAGGTTTGTTGATTGCTGAATGTGAAATCAAAAGCAAAGGACAACAATATAGACAGATCATAAAAATTGCTATTGTATTTTTGTAATTTGCAGATTTAATAATATTGTCCACTTGCACCGAGACACAGACTCAGTCTCTGATGAAAGTCAAGTCAATATATGTACATGTATTTCTAAATTTTGCTGTCTAGTCCATTTATATGTGTTTGCAGTACTTATACTCCGTCCTATAACTTTAAGATGTGAACTTTATTTCTTTGTCCTGCAAGACGTGGTAGAAAGGATGTCTTAGAGAGTTTGGTTGGTTGTTGTCTGTTCAAACTTTTCTTAAACCCATTTTAGGTCATTAAGAAAGAAGAGCCCTCTTATCAAATTATCTGCTGCCTCACATGAGATAAATTGAAGGCCCATTAGAATATCTCAGCCACTGACAGTATACTGAGACCTAGCCAACCAATCTAAGCATTGTTCCCAAAATGCCAAGCACCTTTATTGGCAGCTGTGAAAATGCTGATTTTTATGTCTCAGGTATGATGCTGCCGGGACTCAAACCCCATTGATGTAATAGTCCAGTGTATATCAGAGGGAAAACATGAGAGGACAGGACAAAATTGAGTAATGAGAAATACAAAATACTTGTCATGTGCGACTGTGTGTGATGTTGATGAATTAAAAAAGCACAATGACACTGATGTTTGATCTGTATTTATTTATTCATTTATTTTTTAAAAGTGAAAGTTTTCAACGTTTTTCTGTAGTGTATAATCTCTTCTCTCATTCAATGA
This sequence comes from Melibe leonina, assembly GCA_031471865.1. NCBI lineage: Eukaryota > Metazoa > Mollusca > Gastropoda > Nudibranchia > Dendronotidae > Melibe > Melibe leonina. Next base: position 5,847 of record JAUEKZ010197268.1, on the reverse strand, counting down.
TTCCCTGACGCCATGACAAATGTAAACTCAAAGATGCAGGAAACAAAACAAACTGTCTTTCACACAATTCTTAACACCTGAAGTTAATAATATCGATCAAGTCAGCAAAGTGCATTTTTTTACATTGATTATTGATTTTAAAAAAAAGAAATTAAGAAACATAAGTAATGAAAAAGTTTACAACAGGACAATTATTTTCAACAAAAATAGTTCATGGTTCAAAAATCTAAACTTAAATTTTATTTTCCCTCTTAGAAAATAACAATTTGTAACATAAAAGAGTGAAGAACCATTTTATTTATCATTTAGACCACTCTTGTTGGTTTCTTTTTCATGGAGAGGAGCTTATGTATGGCTTAGAGTCTTTCTACCATTATCAAATAGTAGAACCTTTTTTCCATCCGAGTCCATCGTGTAAATGATTAGTCACTTCACACTTTTGAAAAAGAGTCGTGTCTTTTGAAAATAAACATTTCTTACAAAGTTTTTACTTTGACTCAGATAAACAGATAACAAATCTGTATTCTTAAAAATCGAATCTATATCTCTAAAGAAACTGTGTATGTGTGTGTGTCACAGGGCCGTATCCGCTACTAATTGATTTAGAAACTGAAACTTAAATGTAAAAAATCCTGATACCACCAAAGTGCAAGATGGACAGATTTTGTCAATAATTGGTCTTGGAGAGGAGTTGTTAAAAAAAATGAATATAATTTAACACCAAAGGCCATTAGATTTTTTACCACCATTCTATTTTTGTTTGTTTTGTGACAGGAAGAGGAAGTGCTGAAAAAAATAATTGCAAGTCGAAAGTATATTGAATGCATTCAGTCATTATCATTAGTGTTGACTAAAACCGAGGCTTGAATGTTTCAAGTTGACCGCTCTTCTAAATCATTTTTCCATCTACACTGTATGTATAATACCTACATGATAAAAGAAAAGTAAACCAACAAAAGTAGAATGGGGTTGCTAGTTAAAAATAATTATGCGAGTAGTAAATTTGAATTCTTATACCAAAATGGTTTTCCTTTTTTTTTCGTTGTTACATGAAAATAATGTTTGTTTTTCTCTCAGTCTCCTTCAAATTTAGTTGTAATCACTTTTGAGCATTCTGCATTCTTCCTCCGTCATGCGAGAGTAGCCTTGCTGGTAGTATTTGGTTCGCATTTTCTTGAAGCTGAGGAAACCAACCACACTCAGTGCAACAACCACAACTGCTGTCACAATCACCATGCCATAGATGAATGCAGCATCACCCCCTGCAGGATTAGCCTGTAATGAGAGATTGTTATCTTTAAACAAAGTTTTTAAAAGCTGCATCAATTGTGCGGGGGAAAAGCCCACGAGGAACTTTAGTCGCATGCCCTGGTTTTGGTGCTGGTCATGTGGGACCCACAGGTCTGCGAGGTCTATATTCGTAACTAGACGACTATGTGCAATTAGTCACACTCCCAAACCTAAGTAGTAGTAAGTCCTTTTAAGCCGAATGGCCCTTAGACACGGAGCTTATCCTGGTTTGTGTTGCGGGAAGCGGACAAATGACAATGGCTGCCACCCTCTGGATAGGACGATGGCCTATCGCAGATTAATTTCCCCAACCCAAAGTGTAAATTGGTACCCATTTTACATCTGGGTAGGGAGAGGAAATTGGAGTAAACTTCCTTGCCCAAGGAAAAAACCAAAGTGCCACTGGTAGGAATCGAACCCAGTACCCCCGGGTTCTGTGCTGCGTCGCTACCAGTTAGGCCACCGCGCCTCCTCCCAAACCTAAAAGCAGCAATCATTTTTTGATTCATATAATTAAAAGATTGAAAGTTTAGATAAAAGACACAATTTAAACTATAAATGGAATGTCAATTCTTTGCGAAATGTGAAATTTATATTCCTTAATGGATTAATAGGGAAAAATCATACCTTAAATATAAATGACAGAAAATAATATATATAAATATAAAACAACAAACAATGTTGCTGGGCTTTTTTGTTTGCTTGTTTGTTTGTTTGTTTGGGTTTTTTTTTTCAAAACATGTACACGTACTCATTGACATTGGTAGGTTATCAAACAATGAATAAAAGTTTTGTCACTGTCACTCACACTGTCGGTATTTTTTACCTAAAAACCCGCTCTAAAGTCGTAAATGTAAATGACCACGTTAAAATGTGCACTGAGAGTAAATAGGCCTAATAGGTACTCGGCCCAGCTAAGTCCACCATTTAATTGGAAGAACAAGAAGAAGTAAATTTGCAGTTATTCATTGACAATACACATGTTACATGCAATGCTTACATCAGGGAGTTCCAGACTGTGCTGAATTTCATCCTCCCCCTCTGGCCAGTCATCCGCGGGTTTCTCCGTGGTTCCCCAGTAATTGTCACCAAACATTTCATTGGCCAACTCATCAACCGCTGATTCCTGAGTCATCAGTTCGTTGATTTCTTCAATTTTCTTATTCAATTTGTCCTTTTCTATGTCTACCTGTTGATCCAAAGCGCTTTCAAGAGCCTTTGTGCTGTCTTGGTCACTCGTGATGGCAACTTCCTGCATGCCGTTGCTGGTGGCACAAGTCATAGTGAGGTTACAGGTTCTGATGATGTCACTGCCTATACTCGTGATGAATGACCACGGCCCGAAGCTTATGGGAAGGGAAATAAATAAATTGTGCAGATGTTAGTGCATAGTTATATGTTGGCCTACCTTATTAGTCACATTAGTGAACATGTCGTACGGTTCTATTATGGAGTGATTCTGCCGTTGTTTACTTTTCCGGGGATATTATGATTGCACCATTACTATTATAGTTTTAGTGTCTTTATCTTAACATTTATTATAAAGTTGTATAATTAAAGATGAAATAAAGGGAGTGATTGACAGGCTAGTATTGAAGGACAAAGACAAAACAGGACACACAAAAAGCGATGTTTCGACCCATGGTCTTCACCAGGACAGACACAACAAACAAATTAACACAATATAGTTGAATACATTTGTTAAAACGTATTTATCGGTTTAAGAGATCTCCTCATCCAAAGGCAGAAGACCGTGAAGTACAGTAGTGGGAATACATGCACAGAAAGAAGAGCAAAAATCAGGATGTTAAAAAGTCTGGACGTTGATTCAGACCCACGACCTGCACTGCAATGACTTCAACTACCTGGCCAACAAGTTGAGTCAATTAAAAAGCGAAGTGTGTCTTAGTCTTTCGGGCCTGTCCCTAAAAAAGACTGTGGCATTCCTTGCGTTGTCGGCAGTAAAAAAGTAAGTCATTTAGAGCTTTATGGCCCATGTACCCGGAGCTTATCCCGGATTTTGTAGCGTGAAGCGGACAAATGACAATGGTTGTCACCCTCTGGATAGGACGCTGGTCTGTCGCAGATTACTTTCCCCAACCCGAATTGTGAATTGATACCCATTTTACGCCTAGGTGGGGGAGGCAATTTGAGTAAATTTCCTTTGCCCAAGGAAAAACCGAAGTGGCACTAGTAGGAATCGAACCCGGAGCCCCCGGGTTCTGTGCTGCGTCGCTACTAAGCAGTTAGGTCACCGCACCTCCTGTTGGCCGCAGTGAAGAAACACAATTAGGATCGGGCCCGATGGATATTCCAATTGTAGGTTCACCTTTTATGATCAATTGTTAAATACTTCTTGAATTAAAAAAAAAAATGAAGATTTCAAGTTCAAGAAACTGAATGTCTTTGATTTTTTAGTTTAATAAAATAATCTTACTCTTGTAAGAAGACTTGTTGGTCAAGGTCACAAGCACTTCTGGCACATTCGTAGGTGTTGATGAACTGGTAAAAAAAAGTAAAGCACAAAAAGAATAAAACAAATATCATTATTATTATTTTCAAAGTCGTAACTGTTTGGTTGCCGAACTCACAGGACAAATGGTTGGTGTTTAATTGAGTGTGGTGGAAAGCTATTGTTGGCGGTCTGTAGGCCCTACTCTTCTTATGTAGGTTGAGAATGGCTAATGATGACGACGATGATGTTCACGATGACAATGATGGGGATGATGATGACTTTAACTTCGATTGCAATGGGGGAAACAACCCAAAGAGGTTATCTCCTTTGATTTTGATGCCTTTATTGCAAAACCAAAACTGGACTTGGAAACAACAAGAAAAGAAAGCATCTGATCGTAACGGATGGAGATTCACCGTGTCGACCTAAATAATGTGCTGCCCAAGCACCAAGAGGATACCCAACTGATTACAAACAACAACAACAACAACAACAACAACAACAAAACTCACCTGTGTGTGGTAGCTGTTGCACATGTCAGTACTGTTTATATCCTGTGGATCGATGGGTAAATAGTAGGATTCTTCTATAAAAATGTAATACGAATGACAAAGATATGAATAAACATGAACACTTCATAAACTGTCTGTACTGTAACGTCACAAAATTTGATATCTCTAAATGCAGGAATCCCCCTTTCCAACGATGTTCATGTTACCCATCTTTCTCTCTATTTATGCAGATATAGATATATGTATATCCTTCCCTGTCTCTTTATCGCTTTCTATTTCTTCTTGCTCTCCCTATCATTCTTTCTTCGATCTCTCTCCTCTTACTTTTCACATTCTCTCTTTCCATCTGCTCTCTCAATCTCCCTTTCTCCTTTCTTTCCTCCTTCCCCCAATCTCTCTCTCTCTCTCTCTCTCTCTCTCTCTCTATCTCATGTTAAACTATTAATAAACGAATATTTTGATAGATATTGCTTTATTATGATGATAGTTATCATCACTATTACTATCACCATCCTCATCATTACCACCATCATCATCATAATCACCATCATCATTTACCTGCCCAGCCAGTCCTCTCTGCATATCCGAGTGAAATACGGCCAAAGCCTCCATTGTCTTGGCATAGCAGTCCGGGGAGATTTGCCCATCCTCGATCACCTCCATATCACACAACACGCCGATAGTGCTCATCAGAAAGTACAAATCCTGCAGCCACCATGGGAAAATAAGAGAGAGAGAGAGCGAGAGATGTACCCGTCATGAAGTTTTTAACCCTTTCATAGCGAGGTCTGATTCCAACCCAACTAAATAGATGCAAAATCTTGAAAATGTACATGTCCTTATACCAGATAAATCAGATTTCAATAATCTGACATATGCCAAAAAGACTAAACTTCATTTGTAAGTACATTGAAATCTGATTTATCTGGTATAAGAACAGGCAAATCTTGAAGATTTTAGCGTCCATAGCATTGAAAGGGTTAACTTGATTATTTCTTAGAGCTGTTTGTTACTGTTGCCTTTACATTATGTTATTTCTGACATGTTAATATCAATATAAGGCCTAATACTAATAGTACTACTATTCAGGGGAAATGGTTTTATCAATAACTTACAATAAAAATCAAGTGTATACTCCAGTCCATGATAAAAAATAAAAACTATGTGTATATAGATTTATAGACTGATAGATAGATAGATAGATAGATAGATAGACAGACAGACAGACAGATAGACAGACAGACAGACGAATAGATAGATAGATAGATGGATAGATAGATAGATACATTGATAGATAGATAGATAGATAGATAGATGCAGATAGATAGATAGATAGACAGACAGACAGCCAGACAGATAGACAGACAGACGGACAGACGGATGGATGGATAGATAGATGGATAGATAGATAGATATATAGATAGATAAATGCATAAACAGATGGGACGAAGGAGTGGATGTGTGCATGAATATACTATAAAATCATCATGATGAAATATCCATGATTAGTGTTGTGATGACTGAAAGTTTCTGAGTAGTGAGTTGGGACTGGCACATGGCAATTCGTAATCTTCTTGGACAAAAGATTTA
>JAUEKZ010197246.1:0-11637 GCA_031471865.1 Melibe leonina | reverse complement strand
AAAACATAAAACCTGTGATAAGAGAAGAAAAATGAAAGCAGTGCTAACCCTAACTTTTCAACTGTAGATTTCTTTTTTCAACTTCACTACATTCCTGCTTCAATAGTCCTCAATCTGGTTACCTTCTTATGAATAACTATTCAATCTCAGGGGAACAAACTGAAATTTATCATGTGACAAAATGGCATTTTTTAAATCAAATTGTGTGTGTGCTATACCTAATATTAAAGTGTAAATTCCATTTTTCATTTAATAACTTCGCTAGTTGATAATTGTTTTGTGTATAAAATATTATATGATGGATATTGTTATATAATCACATTTCTGACAATAAAATAATTTAGTTTTATTTTGATTTTTATCATTATTTTTCTGCTGTTGTTAATATTTCAATCTTTATCTCTCTGAGAGTTAAAACCTCTGATAAAGATTTTAACTCCTAAAAATTCAGTCTGGGGTACATTTGAAAAATTGTGCCTTCATTGTGCCTTCACTGTGGCTGCGGTTGCAAGGCATTTACGGAATGAACCACAATCCTACCATGAATCCAATGGCCAAACCAACCAGTGAGCCACACTGCCCCTATGAAAAAGTTTCATCCTTCATCCTGTGGATATGGTTGAGCAGTGAACAACTCACTAAAGAGTCATGCCCTACACAATGTTTGATTGCTCCTGCGAACCCATGCTGTCTTATTGGCAGTCATGTAAGCAAGAGGAGCAACATAAAGATTTTATCAAGATCTCAAGCAACTCACACTTACAATGTGTTTGTTGCTGATCTTTAATAAAAGACAATTTTGCAGGCGCCTCTGGTGGTCGCTTCTTGTGTATCTTCTCTTTTGGCTTTACCTGTCATCTTACTTTTTCCAGCACTCTTTCCAATGCTCCCTAGCAAGTTTATACTCACAGCTATTTTGTGTATCTGTTAGCTGAGTCTTGGTCCTGCCTGTCGTCCTAACAGACTTATGGTGATCTCCCATGTTTTACACGATAGTACCTAACTACAGTCGAAGGACTGAGTAATTTTGTACACAAAGGGCGGTAGAATATCCTGATTCTCCCCGGACCATAATAGTGCATGTTATGGGTGGTAGCCATCATCTGTTTGTGTGTCCCGTTTTGTGATTGTAAGAGGTGATATTTTTTTCCCTTGTAAACCATCTCTTTGTCATCTTTTTTGAGAGATGATAATTTTTTCCTTGTAAATCATCTCTCTGTGAAATGTCCCGGGCAGGGTCAAAGTCTAGCTATTCTTTTAACTAGTCTATCATCTTGCTTACCCCTGGGCGCTTATATGACCATAGCAGTTGCAAGCGCCCGCAAACTCTCAATAAACCAACAAACAAAGAGTGTTTGACTGTGGATACAGACTAAGTGGGTGAAGAAAAGAGAAGTAATACCCTAACTTCCCTGTCAAGAAGCCTTGATCCTTTTTGGGTACTCTGTTCTCGAGTAAGGTAATTTACTCCCTTTATCTTTCACGTTCACGCAATGTGGCTTACGCCTGAGTTTGTAGCCTTATGATCTTACAGTATATGTATTTATTGTTATCAATGTACAGTAAGTACATGGACCAATCTTAAGACATGAATTTTTAACAAGTTGCAAAGCGTAAGCAGAGCAAAACATTTCGCCAGTCATACTTGATTAGTTATTGGGAAAATAGAGTTGGGTTACCGTGCAGTACTCTGTAAAAACCATTGTTTGTTGTCTAGAATGCAATAACATTACGACATTTTGCCCGCTCGATGACCTTGCCACCCTGCGCGACACAAATCGAATGTAGTTTCTTGTGGGGAATAACAAACTGTGTAACAGGAAAGGGAAAGGGGACTGTGAAGCGTCATGAAAGAAATCTGTTTGATAACGAGATAGGGAGTATGAAGACTTAGGAAGGAGAGAGCACAGAAACGAAATATGAAGTGATTAGAGTTGGGAGGCCGGGGTGGGTGGGGAAGAGGCAGACATGATAATTGATGGTGACGTTTCCAGTTCTCTAGTGCTCTCTTGAATTTGAATACAAAAAGCATAACGCACACGCTGTTGTTTTATTTTTTGTTAGCTCAGGCTTGGTCCTACCTGTTGCGCCAACGCAATGTTATCCTACATGTTTTACATTGTAGTACTTACTTGCTTCATAGTACAGCGTAATTTTGTACACAAAGGGCGGTCAAAATCCTGGGTCTGTCTGCCCTGGACTACAATACCTGCTGGTGTGGATGGTGGTAATCATTTGTTTGTCCTTTGTGATTGTGAGAGAGATGTTTTTTCATGTAAATTATCTCCTCGTCAGCTATTTGAGAGATTGTAAATCACCTCTCTTTAAAACGTCTCTGGCAGAGTCCAAAGTCTGACTTTTCTAAACCAATCTTTTTTGTTACCCATGTGCGATGGTTTAAATCTAGCTGTATGTAGCCGAAAGGCCCCAATAAACTCTCAACAAAAATGGTATCAGCCTAAGATCTTATTTCTTGTTTTGTTTGTGTAAACGTTCTGAGGCAATAGTTCCTCCACTTCATTTCATCTCCTCTTGCTCCACCTTCTCTTCCTCTTCCTTTTTTGTCTGGTACATACAAAACAAAATAGATAAAATAGATATCGAATAAAACGTCCAAACAATGGATTCAAGACAAGTTAACACACTATTACGGTTGTTTCAATAAAATAGATACCGAATGAAACGTCCAAACAATGGATTCAAGACAAGTTAACACACTATTGCGATTGTTTCAATTTATAATTTTTTATTATTTTGCGGCGTACCGTACATGTTGCCATTGTAAAACGCCATGCTGCAACGATGGCAAAATATAGGAGACAGTGTTTAAGGGTAAGACAAATCTTTGTTGAATAATAAATGTCATCACAAACATAATGCATCATAATATTCTTGACGAAGACTAAGACACTTAGTGTGAGTTAATGAACAAGCAAGCAATCTATGTTGTTTTCATATCAAAATACTTCTTTTTTAATCTATCAATCAAACAATCCATCTCTATCGTTATCATCTACGTACATTATAATTATAGTACATACCTACCACTATCGTTACTTCTCTTTATCCTCCTCCTCCTCCCCCCCCCCTCTCTCTCTCTCTCTCTCTCTCTTCCCCACTTTTCCGTTCTCACTTCTGCCTCCTCACACACCCCCTCTCTCTCTCTCTCTTCCCCACTTTTCCTTTCTCACTTCCTCCCCTCACTCCACCCCCCCCTCTCTCTCTCTCTCTCTTTCTCTCTCTCTCTCTCTCTCTCTTCCCCACTTTTCCTTTCTCACTTCACTTCCCCCCCCCCTCACTCCACCCGTCTCTCTCTTCCCCACTTTTCCTTTCTCACGCCCCCCCCCTCATTTCCCCACTTTTCCTTTCTTACGCCCCCCCCTCACTTCCCCACTTTTCCTTTTTTACTTCTCCCCACTGATTCTTCCCCCTCTTCCTCTTACTCTGAATGCTAAGGTAATGATATAAAACTGGCGACAGATAATATGATAATCATACTGCTGATTAAAATAATGATGAAGATAAGGACTATAATACGTGATGAAGATGAAAGTGGAATTTGTGCTCATGATGTTTGTTATGATAGTAATGCTATGTTTGTAATCTTGTAAAAAATATATTTACAATGTTTTAAAAGAACAGAATAAGTTCATAATTCACTAAGAACCATAGAAAAATCACATGTTGACACTCTTGGATCAATCTATTAATGTTAGAATATGTACATTGATAAATATCACAGACGTTATGTTATCCCAATGCGTAGTGACTCCATACACTCGTTTGTTAGTAATTTTTCCTAATATGTGGTGTCGTATGCACTACGCTAAAATACCCCAAAACACTACCATCATTATTTGAACACACAAAATCAAAATGATCTGAGATTGTCATCCATAGGGGAAAATATTAAGTTTTAGTGTTAATAATTCGTTGCAGTTAAAACTAAGACAACGGAAAGCGCCATTGTTGGTCTATAAGTCTTGCTTATCGTGCACAAGACCCACGGTGTGATGTCCACTATCAATTAAATGTCATATTGGATTCTATGCTAACAAAAATTGTAGACAACTGCAATTTAGAGGAGTAAAGTAAGTTAGTTGGTTAGAATACTTTGGGCTTGTTTCTCCTGTCAATTACGGACTAATATTACTGTCAGTGCGCATTTCAACGTGTCGGTTACATATTTCTTAAACTTAAGAGCGATAAAAAATATCAATAAACCTATAGGGCCTAACTTATGGGTGTTGTTTTCTCATCTATGTGAGGGAACATACTATCAAAAGCTTCAATGTTGGTCATAAGCTTTGCGGTTGTAGGCAAGCCGTTATACAACCATATAGTACTAGACAGAAGGAACAGAGTGACTGTCAATATTAAACCGAAGCAGATTAAACATCTCATAGCCTGATTTTCTAGTCTAGTATGTCTCTCACTCCAAATCCGCTGATATTGGTTACTTAGGATTTTCATAAGAGAGAGAGAGAGAGAGAGAGAGAGAGAGAGAGAGAGAGAGAATCTGTGAGAGAAAGAGACAAAAAGAATGTATAGAAAAAGAAAGAAAGAGAGGGACACACACACACACACACACACACACACAGAGAGAGAGAGAGAGAGGCAGAGAGAGAAAGAGGGGGGGGGGGGGGAGAGAGAGAGAGAGAGAAGATACAGTAATGTAATTACACTTAGAAATCCTTAGAAAATTTTCCCAAACACTTTAGTAATACTGGTGAGTGACCTCACGTCAACCAATTGACCAGTCAATTTCTGTAAAAAGGGTCAGGAAGATTACCGTCCCTCTTCTCATATCTGCAAACGTTTATCCATTACCCAAAGTGAGCTGGCAAGTGTCCTGATTCCATGCCTCAGTCACAGTAAAGATAAGATGGGGACTAGAGAGGGACTTCTTCGGGAGAATGCAAGTATTCTATGAAAGTCAAGGACGTTTCTAGGTGCGTTAAGATCTCTCCCTGAGCGCCGGATGAGAAATGCTTGATTATATTTGGCGGTCTCATCTTGACATAAAAATAGATGGTGGGAGAAAGTCTAAACAGTGATCCATGTGTCACATAATATAGAATTTCAATGTTAGCGCTCACACTCTCGAACTACCAAATTATCACATTGATTGGAACGTCTTTTCACTCTCCTTCCCACCCATCCCTTTCACCGTGAATTATTTCGACATGGCAGGCAGATTGTTTGGCGCAAAACAAGTTTGGAGATATAACAAGATAACATTGTTTTCGGTAATAGTTCTAATGCATATCTATACCAGATCGAAGTACGTAACATGATTGGAGTTAAATTCCTCACTCCAAAGGGGAAAAAAGAGAGGCGTCTAAAACTTTCAAGTGCTAAACCTAAAATGTTATGGAGTTCCTCTGTTATTTAAATGAGCTCACAGGGGGCTAACAGAAACTGCAGATATTACTTTCCCATTCTACTTTTCTTTTTGTTTTGGTATGATTTGACCGTACACGTTTTGGCTTTGGAGTCCTACGCTAAACAAGAGTTGCTTTTGTGTCGTCACACAATAATATGTTCACGGTTAAGATTTTGCAGTTATGTCTCGGTGACACATTTACAGTTCAGAGTCTAGGTAACAAAATGTGTGTCTCGGTGATAGGTTCACTATTCACAGGTCTGTTTCAGTGACACTGTCCTTGGGGTGCTACGGCACGGAAGAGCTGGACGGGGACAAATGCACAAGCATGTCTCTGTGAGTGTGACGCTGTCCTTTACCAACAGGAAACAAAGAGGTCAGTAACATAATCACATGCACAGTTCAGATTTGAGACGTTCAAAACTTGTAGGTTTGTTTTTATGACGTCTTTCAGGCGTTCAAATTCAAGCACGGAAGAGGTGAACAGTGACACATTCAGAGCTCAAAGTGAAACGCTCACAGTTCGGTCTCCGTGACGCTGTCTTTCAGGTGCTCCAGCAGAGAGGAAGTGGATGGGGGAGCCTCATTCAACCAGCAGCTCTGGATCAGGCTGATCAGCTGTGGGTAGGATAAACAATGGAGAAGATGTGGTTTGGGGTTGGGCATGGGGCGAGGGTAGGAAGTGAATGTACTCTAATTGGACTCTTATATATGAAGCGAGAGAAACGCATGAACTTACGAAAATATTTATGTTTTCTAGTTACAATCAGATGGAGAATACGATTGAATGACTATGTAGCGATCATAGGGACAGCCGAGATCAATAGTGATATCAATGTTAACTGCTCTATCTCTCTACCTCTATCTCTCTCTCTATCTCTCTCTCTCTCTCTCTCTCTCTCGCCCTCGCTACTGGTCTAAGTAACCAGAATAAGAAACCAGGAAGCTTGCAGGTACCTACCTGAGAACCAATGACCCCGAATCCGCCGTGCAGTTGTAGCTTGTCTTTGAGTTGGTCAAAGGCATGAGCGTTAGCTGGGAGTAGTTCGTTGAAGTTGACTAGGTGGATTCGCGAACTAATAGTGTGACAGTATCTAACATGTCGCCCGTCCATGCCCACCAGGAGTCCGTCAGTATCGGAGGAGATGAAATCTTCGGAGTCCATGTTGGGCAACATGGCGATTTCATTGATGGCGGACTCATCGAGTTCGAGAGCCCCATTTATTGAATGCATGGGAGGATACTGGTTTGAAAAAAGTCGATCAATTGTTCGTTCGGCGTCTTGGATTCGTCTCTCGTCAGATGTGGATCCATGCCCAGCCAGAACTGCTTGTAGCGCTTTGAGCGACAATTCAGATTCTGGTCTGTTCAAAAATGCTCTCGTTTCGTCAGGAAACTGACCAGTCTCATCGGGAATTTCTTTGATGATCTCGTCCAGCGTCGGCATCGTAGAAATCTGGCAATAATTGTCTTCCGAGTATTCCTGCTCGTGGTAAAAGCCAGGTTCATAGTGACCTGGCTCAGGGGCCATATCTGCCACGTTAGAATCGTCTAATGCACTGTACAACTCATCATTCTCATTGCTCTCCTCCTTGATGTGTTCCGGTATGGGATGAATTTCGACCTGTCTCGACACGTCAACGTGGGACGCTAAGTTTAACCCATCTGCATCTCCGGACACTACAGACACTCTCAGAGGCACGCCTTTCTTGATTAGCTCTCGATACCTTCTTGAGGCAGCGCTGCTCGTGTCACTTGCACTACTCAGTCCATTCCCTCGCATGTGTCCCAAATTGCGATGATTTCGTTTTGGTGAATATAATAAAGAGTTAGCACCCCGACGCTTGGTTCTATGGACTGGGGACGGGTACTGCTCGTCTGGTGCCAAAGCCCCGCCCGATGATTCTGTCTTAGTTTTAGTGGACGGAAGTTTCCTACGGTGCATGTTTGTATCGTAGGAAGAGAGAGAATTGCTGTTACTCCAGGACTCAGAATCGATGCTGTCGTTCCAGCTCGAGTCTTTACTGTGACGTCGAAATTCCTTCAAACAGTTCGAGCATGCGCAACTACACGCTCCTTGAGACAAGTTCTCAGATGGACAGGAACACGATCCGTCCTCCCCGACTGTCAAAGCCGAAGCCGCGCACAGACAAGATTCCTCGCTGGAAATAGACTCACTATCGAAACCACTGTCAATCAAACGAATACCTGGGGGTAGCTGTAAATTATTTCCATCGTTCGTCGCCTCACCGTGAATAATTTTGTTCATGTCCGTTTGTATTTTTTCAGTAATGTCCATAACGCTTTCAGCCTGGGTGTCTGTTTCTCTGGCAAACGATGCAGCCATTGAAGACACCGACTGAGGTTCCAAACTGGTGACAGATTCATCGTCTTTTGTGAATGAGCTTTCACATACAATGGTCACCACGTCGTTTGATGTGTTGTCCAATCTTGGCGTGGAGCCAGAGATAATGATCTGTGTTTGACTGTGTGTGTGGCAAGGTGGTGGATAGGGAGGGGGAGGGGCAGGTTTTGTCTTCGTGGAAGGTCTCCTGGCAACTTGTTTAGATCTGGGTTCAGAGCTGTGTCCATTCATTTGATGTGTCTTGATGGCCAAAGAAGGTGATTGCTTTGTTGATGATTTGTCTTTAGGAATAGAATCAAGACCTGACACAGCTGGTCTCGTAACAGAATCCTTTGTAGTTGTTATTTGATTTCCATCGTTGTTGTTAATGTTGTTGTTGTTACTGTTATTGCTGTGAATTTGGTGTCCAGGCGTACCACTACCTTTACGATTAGCGTATTTCATTTCTACCTCTTTCCCGCGATTACCTCTAATTTCGTTGACATTTTTCAACTGAAAAGGATTACCTTTATTTACAAGAGATTTTTTTAGCGCTTCTCTAGCTTTTGTCCGTTTGATAGAATTACGGGCATTCCACCCAAAAACTGATGAGCTGGCGGCGCTTGAGGGTCTCGTGTTGTTACCACGAGATAAATGCTGTTTCATTGATTCGGTTGCGGTCTTAGGTCTGGGTGACGCAATTTTGGTGGTCACAGGTTTGACCTTACATACATTATTTTTAGTGTGGGACGTATCAAGATCTCTCTCAATGTGAGACGGCAGAGGAGAAGGATTGGGAATTTGTCCGGTTGTCCCCTGTCTGTCTTTCTTGGGAAAAATGATACCGTCTGGTAAACCATCAGGAAGCGCCCCGAGCTCTCCGCGTCGGAATCGTTCCTTGAAGCTTTCGATCAACTGTTCGACCTTGGCATCCTGTTTGGCTTTCATCAGTTCTTTCAGTAGTTCCTCACCTGTCCGGGGGGTTTCGTCCGCTAATGCGGGAAGAACCTCCAGTATGTCGTCACCAAAAGAACTGACTGTCGCAGCAGACACTGTTTTGTGCACTTTTTTATTTTCTGGGATACTTGCACTGGACTCATCCACAACGGAGCTAATCCCAGATGGGAAATATTCAGACGCGATAGACGCACTACCACCACAGCTGCCATAGCCAGAGCTAGAATTACCTCCAGAGTTTTTACTTTTGTACACTGCTGGGATAAAAACTTCTCGGCCGTCTTCAGTTCTTGAAGTCACATAGCCGCCGTGTTTGTAATTCCTGCTCGTCGGAAATTTCTGGTTTCGTTGAATTTCTTCTTCAATCATATCTAGATCCTCCTCCATGTTTTCGTCCACTGCTTTGAAAATGGAATCATTCGGGAACTCGAAGTTTTTGAATTCTTTCACATTAGTCACCCCAGGTACCATGTTGTGTTTGAACCTGTCGTTCAAAGCTGTGTACTCATCACACGAGGATGAACTGTCGCCTCCCATCACACTATTACCGAGATGTGATGCTGGGTTAAGCTGCAGTTGCCAGTTACTATTGCTGGCGATTTCTCTTGCGTCCCCGCTTTGTCTCGCCAAGAGGCCAATGTCGCCCGGGACTGGAGAAACTCTGGGTGCAGCTTTTGATGGCGATTCTCTTCTCTTGACGGCATTTTCTTTCACACTCGGTATATACTCCACCTCCCCTGGAGCGCAATACGGAAGTTCTTGCTTCTCAAACCGCTTAAGTTCATAACTATGCGTCATATCATTTACTTCCCCTTTCTGGGCATACATATTCATGTCGCTGCTTCTAGAATAATTCAAGCCTGGTCCAGGAAGATGTCCGTATTTTGAAGGCGTCAATGCCTCATTTTTTGGTTTTTCAATTTTGGCGAGTGTCCTCCTGTGCGGTTGGCGTTCCCGTTTACGGCACTCGCACGTACGGCTAAGCATCTCAATGCCGACCAGGGCGTAGGCCCGGATGTCTGGGTAGAAGAACCGTTTTCGGCATATAGTGCTGTTGGGAGAGCCGGTTAGGGCAGTGCCGTAGATTTGAGCGTCCTCAAAATCTCCCACAGCAGCTCGGAGGACAAGGCACTGGGGAGAAAGAAGAATTGGGAGAGAGGGGATTGGGGGAATTACGAATTTTTGTGAAAAAAACAAAATGAAGCTGTACGTCCTGCACATACATAAGATCTATATAACATGCTTTCAATCACCATACGTACAATTGAAAAAAGTTGAACCCTGCGGGCCTATCTGACTGAACTAGGTTACGCTTAGAATCTTCTCATTTTCACAAATATCTAAACATCTCTCTCCTCGTGTTACATCAATATTACCACAAACTCATATGTCCATCCCCCCCCCCCTCCGCTTCGTAACAATCCATACACTTTTTAAAAATAATTGACGAAAAAACAAAGAAATTAAGAAGGAATTTAACAAAGCGGCGGCAATAGATGTGCATAAAGAATACAGAATACTTCTGCAGTCTTACTTGCACGGATCCCTTGAGGTAGACAGCCGCCGAGGTAAGGTTCCTGTGGAGCACGTTCTGGTCATGCAAGTAGGACAATCCCTCTGCAATGTCGTGTAGGATGGTCTTCTGGCATGGCTCAGGCAGAGGGACCTCCAGCTTGCGTAGCAGGTCCTGCAAGGTGCCGCTGGACGTCAGCTCCAGGCACGTCAGTCTGGACACACACACACATGCATACACACACGCACAAGCACACACACACACACACACAAGCACACACACACACACACAAGCACACACACACACACCCACAAGCACACACACAAGCATACACACACAAGCACACACACACAAGTACACACACACATATGCACACACACACAAACACATACGCACGCAGATACACCAACGCACACATACATACACACATACGCATATATATACACGCGCGCACAAAAAGGACAAAGTGGAAGGTTAAAGGAAAATATAGATTATATCAAAACTAATAACATGCTGTAATGGAGCCAAGCATCAACTGTTTAACTCTTGAAGTTTGTTTGTCTGTCCGTCTGTATGTCTATTGGTCTATCTATCAGTCTATATATCCATTATAACGATATAAAAATGTGTATGTACACTGTATTACCAGGATAGTACCATGTACCCCGGCGTACCCATGCACCAAGCACCCACCTGGAGTCGCCGGTGACGATCTCCCCACTGATGAGGGTCATGGTCTCATAGTACGGGTTGGAGTTGGACGTCCAGAGGCACTGGAGGACGCTGGCGCTGTGAGACTTGCGTAGCAGGCCCAGCACCACGATCTCCTGGGCCCACGCCTTTATGTGCTCTGGTCCGTACACCTTCAGCAGGCCCTGCCGCCACATCCCCTTCCTGGCTGTCCAGTTGGCCTTCATGCGCAGCCTGCCAGGACCCTGTTGGTATGGATAAGATTAGATCCGGATGAGATACGATATGTCCAGAAAGGCCCAATAAGGACTTTAACCAGAACAGATACGAAGGCAATGGCGCATCTATAGCAAAAATTTGGCTTGACGATGATATTGATGATGATGTTGTGATGATATATACTATATCATTATTTATGACTATTAATGGTCTATGTTTGATGTAAATTGGATATCAAGCGGCGGCGCGGGTAGGGACTAGAATAATAAAAGTGCTTACAACACATATATCTAATCCGGTTCAAGCGCAAACACCTCCACAGACAAAAAAGGCCAAGAAATAATAATATAACAATAAAACAAACAAAAAAGGTAGACACGCGCAAGCACACACGCACGTACGGACACACACACACGCATGCACGTACACACAAACAGACAGAGACACACACATACAGACAAACGCACACGTTCACATACACACGCACATCCGGTACCCCAAGGCATCTAAAACTAAATCGCACTTCTA
>JAUEKZ010197235.1:0-11638 GCA_031471865.1 Melibe leonina | reverse complement strand
GGATGGGAGTGATATGATCTGTTGATTTTGAAAGGGTCACTATCCTAGCCGCTCTATTTTGCACTTTTTGCATTCTAAAAAACATCTATTAAATCTAAATTTGAATTAAAACTATGGGTCTAATAAACAATATTGACTATATCATAAACAGCACAAACAACTCTATGTGCCCAATCACTAGGTGTGGTACAGAAGCTTTTTTTCCCCCCCACTCTTAATAATGCCTCACGCAGTATCAGCGCCCAGCTCTATGTCTGGCAACAAATGGCAGTAATGGGACAAGAAATGCGTCCCTGCAGTCAGACATAACCAATCAAAAATCCAGGAGAGAAACTTTGCAAAGCAGGCAATCAACCCCTGTGCTAAGTCTTTTATGGCAATGAAAACAAGGCATTTTTCGACCTGATCCTTATTTTGTTATCATTTGTCTTCAATTGGAGATCTTTTATTTTTAAGAATGGATAAAACTTTTTGAAATATTTACATTTTTTTGCAATGTACGTTAATGTTAAACTTCTAAAACCAACCTCATATCCCCACTGGGAGAGGAAGTTGTCATACGGCTTGGGGAAAGAGAAGACATACGAGACGGGCTTGATAGTGGGGGTGGCAGGTAGTGGTGAGGTGGTGGGGCAGACACTGAGACAAACTGGTGAGTGGGGGAAGGACCCTGGGGCTGGTGCTGTGCCAGGAACTGGTGCTGCTGGCCATCCTGGGGAGGCGGAGGAGCTGTCATCAAAGGCATCTGGCCCCCTGGGAAGAAGGTTGTCTGACCTCCCAGGTGGGCAAACTGGCCCTGGTCTAAACCGGGGGGTGGATGCATGTGACTCATCACAACACCTTGATGAGGCTGCTGGATGATCTGAGTGCCGAGGGGCTGAGATATCGGGGGTGGGGGCACAGGCTGTGGCTGATGGGGTGGAGGGCTTGAGCGAACCAAATTCACCAGATGAGGAGGGCCATGCTGTAAAGATTTAGAGTTTTTAATGTAACTCTTGCAATAAATTTAGAACTGGTTAAGATTTTTTGATTTTTAAAAAAAAGGGGGGGGGGGGATGAAAATGTTACATATATACTTTGTTAAAAAATGAATAATATTGAATATTAATGTTAGTTGACTGGATAGTATTCAGAATATTTATTTTTTTCATTTATAGCTTGTTTTAGGGTAAAGTAAAGTAGACTAAACACAGATGAGTTACAAATCTGTTCGAACCACAAGCCCACCAGTCTGAGGTCGACATTCAATCTATTGAACCACAGAGCATGTGTTTCAATCCTTTGTTTCTCCTCATAGGCCTAAAAGATTTATAGTCCTTGAAATTTGTCACCACCAAAAATTCTAGAGTACATTACTTACTTGATAACCCAGAAGATTTTCAGGAATTTTGTCATCTTTCTCTTCTCTGAACCTGCGTTTAGACTCTTCCCCATCTTTTAGACTGGAGTAGTATCCATGACCACAGCTTGAGGCAACAGTGTAGACTACAGAAGTTGGCCCGGCCATACTTGCACCAAGGCTTTGCATAGGCTGAGGCTGATGACAAATGTAAAAATTGAAGCTGTATATTTTTTTTTAAACGTTTGCCTTGCATAATGAACACAAACAAGAAGGCATTCATGTGTGGAAAATGGACAGCACTACTGCCTTCCCCTACATTTCTGTCACATCCCTATCATCCCCTGTCCATAGATAACTAGCATATTTGAATTTGCTTTAGTTTCAATCTTAAGCATACAAGAGAAATAAAAAATACCCCAAAGAGCGATGACAAGAAGTCTCACCTGATGCGGTATCACCTGAGGAGGCGGCTGTGCTATCAGTGTAGGAGCAGGCTGCTGCACAATGGTGGGAGGAGCCTGGGAGACTAGCTGCATGGCTTGCTGTACCGTGGCATAGGCAGTGGCCATGGTTGCACCTGACCCTGGGGGAGGCGGGGGCACGGGCTGGGGCTGGGGCGTAGGGACCACCTGCTGCAGCATGGCTTGAGGGGGCCCGGCCTGGTGGTGGCTGATCAGCATGGGTTGCTGTCCTACCAGATCTAATGGTGCTATGTGAACACATGAAAAGTTACAGTGTAAGCATGGAAAAAAGTAAACGATGAGTGAAAAGAAAAAAGAAAAAAAGAAAGAGCTTACGTATTGAATTTCAAAAACGTTTCTTTGTTTTCTGAAATTTACAGTAATACATTATACAGGAATTGCTCATTTTTGTTACAAACAAAAATAATCCTTGAAAGAGTTTTGAAATCAAATTCAATTGAACAAAGCTCTAATGAAGGAAGACACAATATAATAAACATATCATTCATAGATAAAAATAATTAGCTGACATATATTCCCCGAATAGTAATTAATAAAAATCATTCACATAATATCCCCTTGAAATCATTTCCTGCTAGCTATTGAAACAAGGATTTTGATGACCATTTTTTATACTGAGATATGTTGGTTCACTTGTAGCCTTCCCCTGTGTCTCAAACAAGACGAAGGATGTTCAGCAAACCAGTATTATTGTAGGAGAGGTGTATCAGTAGCAGGTCCATCAGGATTACCTGCCACCTTCTTTCTCTCCAATGATAAGCTATTAAAAAATGTAAAATAATTGAGGAAAGTAAAATTAATCTCCCAGAAAAAAAAGCTATAGAAAAAAATTAGGACAAACTTATCTGTATTAGTAATTATCATATAAGACATAAATAGACCAATCAAAATAGAAGTAGGTTAAATTTGACCAATCAAATTAGATGTATGTTCTAAAGAATTAGGTAGGTTACCAGGCTGTTGCATGATGGGAGGTGGGGCAGCTGACACGGCCAGAGAGCTGGCAATGGGCATCTGTAGGGTCATGCTGGATGGGATCACTACTGTCGGGGCTGCCACAGAATTGCCTAAAGCTGAAATCCAAAATAGAAATTTGTTTATTAGTTTGTTGAGAGATTAAGAATGCTTTCAACTGCTTAAGTCATATCAGTGCCCAGGGGTAAGTAAGATGATAGATTATTTCACAGATCAGCTACACTTAGACCATGCCAGTTTTAAAGAGGGATGATTAACAGAGAACAAATTGACAGAGACGATTCATATGAAAAACTCATCCCCTTTCACAATCACAAAAGACCAATAATGGTCCCATGCACATCATGCATTATGGTCCAGTAAGACCCAGGATTTTCTACCACCCCTTATATGTACAAAAGTACTCATGTGACCCTGTAGTTAGGAATCACAATGTAAAACATGGGAGACAGCTACAATTCTGTTGGCATAAAAGGAAGAACCGAGACTGAGCAAACAAAATACAAAACAGCAGTGTGTGTATGCTTATTCAAGAGTGTACCAGAGAGGGTAAGACAAAAGGTGAAATCAAAAGAGAAGAAACAGAAGTTGCCTCCACCAGAGATAACCGCAAACCACTCCTTATAATGCAGTGGCACAGCTCTATGTCTGGTAAATGGAGCAAGGGGACATATGATAGGACTGCAGCCTAACATAACCTATCACAGAATCAGGAGAGGAACTTTGGATCAGGCTTTGAAACCAAAAATATCTCAAAAGCAAAGCAAGGTCTGCTAAAATAATATTTTAAAATTCAACCTAAAATGAAAACTGCTGCAATTGTTCTAAATCTGAATACAGATTTCTCCCCTGCCTTTCTGACCACAGATTACATAAAGGAAAGTCCTTTAGAGCCAACTTTTCTTTGTTTCTGCAGCACAAAGCAGACTAAATCAACTTTTATTATTTATTTAGTTCAGAATGTTCCCCGTTATACAGTTAGAGCACAACACAAGCTATTTGTTCCATTAGAAGGACAATATATTAAGTCTCCAATAAAAAGAAACACCACAGGCAATAATTATCATTCATCTTGTGATGGCAGAGATGAAGAAATACTAAATAATGCTGACCTTGGGGCTGCAAGGTTTGTAAGGGCTGCTCATGAGCTGTGGCAATCGTGGCCAGTCCTGACGGAGTCACAGTGAGGGGGTGATGTTCAACCACAGAAGCTAAAAGAATGCAACAATTCATTAATTACTGACCAAAAGGGGTGCAATACCATGTACAGAAAATCTAAGCCAACCTTCCATAAATCTTCAACCTATCTCACGCTCATTGATTCATCTTTCACACAAATGAATATCAAATGGTATAGAAATAAATCTATCAACTAAGTTTGGATTAAAACAAATCTTGATTCTCTTCCATCATATGCCCAGCAATACGCCCATATCTGTCTCATTCTTTAAAAAAAAAAAAAGTCATTAATATTTCCGCCAATGACATCAGCATGTCCTGGGAAAACTTTGAAAACATTCATAACTTTGAAATACAGCAAAGGGGAGAAATCTAAAAAGAATTCTTAATTTAAATTCAAAGAAGAAGAAGAAAACAAATCCATCTTTTGTGCAAAAATCCAATGATTTGTGTGAAGTTGAAAGTCATCAAAATAAATACACCAGGCAATCTGAAAAGCGTAAAATCTACTAAAATGAAGAGGCAGTAGGGTGCAATTTCTCAGGCTCTCTTTATAGAAATGATACCTAACACAGAGATATCAAACAAGTTACATTCATGATTCACTGGCAACTTTACTTGAAGAGCAGTCATCTGTAATTATGCAAAACAAATGTTTAAGAAAAACAACTTAAAGGATGAGCCACCCATGCTTAGATTGATTCAGCTGGTAAGTCAAGATAAATCCTGAAAACATATCTATACATCAAGAAAGAAAAAAGTAATATCTTTTAATTGATACTCGGGAGTTTAATTTTGGGTACAAAAGTTCTCAAAATTTTACACAGAACGAATCAAAGGCAAATTACATGGAGAAAGCATAGAAATATTACTGAAAAACACAAATTAGTTTTTTTTTAATCCATTAGAAATCCTCTGCTGCTACCTTCTGAGACTAAGACTACAATCATCATGTTTCTATATCTACTGAGGTATGTGTATGTTGGTTAACTTGTAGCCTTCCCCTGTGTCTCAAACCAGACGAAGGATGTTCAGCAAACCAGTATTATTGTAGGAGAGGTGTATCAGTAGCAGGTCCATCAGGATTACCTGCCACCTTCTTTCTCTCCAATGATAAGGAATTAAAATCTTTTGTAAAACTGTTTCAAATAACTGATGAGGAAAGTAGAATCTGTGATTCAATAAACAAAAAACAAAAAAATAAATATTTAAAAAAGCAAATAATGCTCAAAATATTTGTTTGCTCATTAAAATGATTTGAAAAGGATTTGAAAGGTGATGGAAAAGACAATAATTACAGGAAAGATAGAAGTCAGTCCAGAAAACTCTTTTGATAGAATTTTTTTTTTAAACTCCTGGGTGTCAGTCTGCAAGTCCAGTCTTCAGCTTCACTAAATACAAAACCAAATGAAAAAGGAGGGTTAAATTCCCCAACAGTAACAACTGCTTCAAATACAGAATAACAAAATTTGATTATTTCACACTTGTCAACTGGCGAAAAAGTGAAGAAATGAACAAGAAAAACAAAAGACAACAAACATGTGGATAGATATCAAATTATCTCTTTACACTTAATCAGCTGAGGAGGAAAAATTGTACATCATAACAAGTCTGGCTGCAACATTCCTGAAAAAAAATTAAAAAATCAATCATTGTTGTAATTTTGCAGTTCAGTATGTATAGTCAGGAACAAGAAAACCATCTGTTGACAAAAGAAGGCTGCAGATTAGATGTTTGGTAATGATTGTAATGATCAATTTTGACAATCTCTCCATCACACAATCTCTCCCAAAAAAAAAAAGAAAAAAATTGTGGAACTGACATCCATCTTACTACTGAACATCAAAAGAATAAAATAAAGAAATTACACCTTCCCTCATTGCAATCATGCCACAAAAACAACGGCTAATATTAAATTGTTTTTACATACAAGCGCAAATGTAAATAAGATGATGTATTCTTTAACAGAATGCATACCAAATAACACTGGCTTGTTGTCAAAGTTGTTAAATTCATGAATGTCACTACACAACCCGTAAGGCTGTGGAGAACAATTCATTATATTATATCATCAAGGTGACACATTCCCATATTCTATCCTCAACAACCAGTTGAGATATAATACAGAGGTAAAGTAAAGTGAGCCTTAAACTCGGTAACTGAAGCATCGGGTAACGGCACAGTCTGGATTGTGCTAGGATAGTAGGAATATGGTAAAGTGTGGTAGGACTTTCCATGCCACCTTAACTTTCCCCAAATCTGAAGAGACCTAAGTCCCCTTTTTTTGCTGAGTGGACAGGAAGGCCCTGAAAAAAGTTCTTGCTCCAACCTAGAGGTACTTTCCAAATAACATAATATTTTTTTGTGGGCCATTAAAAATATATTCATTATTTTTTTACATCATCAAACTCAAGTTCAGGTTAAACAATTCCCAAATTTATTCAATATCTCCCATTTTTTCTACCAGACCATGTCCTGCAAAATATGCATATCTATTGTCTTTGTTGGCCCTATTCTCTGTGGTCAAAGTCTTCTCAAACCTGGTGTCAATCACAGTGAAGAGAAGAAACCATTTCCTGATGGATGGATGGATCAATTAGTGCAGACTTACGCTGCTGGGGTACTCCAGTTATGAGCCCTGTGGGCATGGATGGGGGCAAGGCAGCGAGGGCCTGCTGGAAACTCACATAAGACTGCTGCACCTAGGGTAAAGAAAGCCAAGCAAACAACAATCATCATTATACATGCAGTCTCTTCTAGACTGCTCCCAAATGCTTAAGCCTTGGTCAGTGAATGATGTTGGGTTAATATAATATGTAGATAGTATAGATAAAATAAAAAAAGTAACATTTCTTGAAAGTCATTTTGGCCAAAATCAACCAAATTTCCAGGTTGTCAATAACCCACTTTTCCTTTACATATATTTCTCTGAAAATTCCACAAAAAGAAAAAAACCTAAAAAGAAGTATGCAAAAACAAACGTCTCTAGCAATTTTGAAAGGCAATTTAAAAACAACATCTTGTTAGGGTATTTACAATTTTTGAAACCTTTGAATTATGAGGACATTCATCAATACTTTTCTCTACAAACAGTGCGAACAAACCCAAGTAAATGTTAATTACATCTTGTTAGCCAGATTCCCATATATGGTACCACTTGCTTTGACAATGCTTTACCACAACTTTGCTAACAATTTCGTTTATCAACACCGATTTTCTATGGAACTTTTAAGGAACCTAATTCTACCAATATCATTATCTGGTTGAGGTGAAAAACATAAGCTATGAAAGCAGGTACCCACAGTCCAAATAATAGATTTCATGGTTTTCTAGAATGCCTCATTATTATGATGCACTCGAGTCAAAATATTTCTCACATATGTATGTCGAAAATGGTAGAGTGCACAATCTTTTAAACTCTTATTTTACAGATTACTTAAAAAACATGAAGGAATAACGTGTCACTCAATTAAATCCAATTAATTCAAGATAAGATATATTGAACTTTATGTTATGTAGAAGTTGAAAGTTTATCATATGAAGTCTGAGATAAAGTTCTGTAGATAAAGAAAAAGATTACATGAAAATGGGACTACTTGAAGTATTGCCTTTCCTACAAAAAGCTTTGTCATTGACAGTTACAGTTAAAGATTCTCAAAACCTCTTAGCTTTGAAAAATGTACACACAAAGGGATGGTCAAAGACTGCTTACATATATGGTGTCATGGACATTTACTTCAAACTATCCAATGCATTACTTTTAACAAGAATGCTTTGGCAGATACATGAATGGTGCATATACAGTCACAAAATAAAATAAAATTCAACTATGAAAGATCAGAAGGCCAATTTTCACTCACAGAGATTAAACAAAATATTGTAAAACAAAAAGAAGACTACACTCTTATTAGAAATTTGGTCTCTGATTCCCTCATCTTCCTTGCTCAAAAAGAATATAAAGTGAAAATTTTGCAATTGGAATTCATAGATCATGTAAAATTGTAAAACAAGTCAGTAGTCTACATCCTCACTTCATACTTTGCTTTCTCTTCTTGTGATTAACCGAAGATCAAATATTCATCAAAGATTTCTAAATAGACAAAACAGGAAGTATTTGTTACAGGCTTTTGGCTGCAGAATTATTTTGAAAACAGAATGCTCATTGCCTCTTGACATAATCTAGCAAATACACCTGGCATCACCTTCAAAGAAAACCGTATTGATTGTCGATTATGTGGGGAAAGGAAGTTTTTCTTATATACTAAGCTCAGAGTGAGACTTAGACATGCTTATAAATTGCGTTTTTTTTTTTAAACCAAAACTTGTCCAGAAATACTTGTCCTGAAAAATAGAATTGATTAATAACAAAATGTCCTCAAGTGAGTACATTC
The DNA here is from genome assembly GCA_031471865.1 of Melibe leonina. Taxonomy (NCBI): domain Eukaryota; kingdom Metazoa; phylum Mollusca; class Gastropoda; order Nudibranchia; family Dendronotidae; genus Melibe; species Melibe leonina. The sequence goes on along the minus strand of JAUEKZ010197235.1, from coordinate 3,269 downwards.
TACAGTACAATTGTGGATCAAATAACAATAACTAGACCCTCATCATGCAAAACTTAAGTCATTAATTATATCTCTATATTTGTATGATTGGTAAAGATGTGTTGTACATTTATAACAGTTACATTTATAGTTTTGCTTGACGCACATAAATATATCTCTAACATTTCCTTACCTGCATATGCAGACACTGAGGAGAGAACCTAGAAATTTAACAGCTTTTATTTCCCTGAAAGTTTTCTTTTGTAAAAACAAGAACCTGACCAAAGCACCTAAAAAAGATCTGAAAAAAAAAAAGAAATGTTAATACTTTGCCTCTTCTATAATATTTTTTCTCCCTTTTTTTGTCAATAAAAAAAAAGTCAATGTATGAGGCTAAAAATATTAGACATGTATATACCCTTTTAAAAAATCCTGCACTTTAGAAAGACATAGAACCAATAGTCACTTACAGTTTGTATAAGGTTCTCAGCTAGTTTCTTGGCTTCTTGAAGTTGTGCTAATGATGAATGCCTTGAATTTGAAAAGGGTAGAAAAATTAAAAGGTAATTTAGTATTTTTCCGTGTTGAAAAGAAAAGTGTAATATTATTGAAAAATAGGACAGTGTTTTTGAATTTTAAAACCACAATTCTATAAATCATGACAATCAACCAGCATTCTTTATCTGTTCCATTATTTAAAAAATAAATTTAAAAAAGAATGATAAAAGGCCATTTAAAACAAAGTAATGATTGCTGTTTTTAGCCTATATAACAAATTATTATCTGTATCACTATGTTAAAAATACTATTCAGTATCTACACTTAAACCTTGTTGTACCGCCAACATCTATTCAAGAACAATTATGATTTGCATATAATAAAAAAATACCTCTCCTTATACCACCATTCTCGTTATACTGCCAACTAAATGTTTTTCCCACATCTGGCGGTATAAGGAAGTTTAAGTGTACATACTAGATTATTTTTAAATGTCAATTATAAAAATACAACATGAATTAGATTGCACAATGAATAATTCTAAGTACTGTTAAACATATTCTATCAGTAATTCTAACTGCGGTTTAACACATTTTGTCTAGAATTCTACTGTAACTGCGATTTTACATATATTCTACAAATTATTCCAACAGCAGTTGAACACATATTGAAATCAATAATTCTTACAATAATGCCAAGAACCTCAGCTTTCAGAAAATGCATTGTTATAGCATTATCTGATCTCAAATAAGGTGGGAAAAAATGTTTTGTGGGTGGTCAAAGCTGTTTTCCTCCTGGCATGACTAATACGAAAGCTCCATTGTTTCTTTTGTTATTGAAAATGGAAACAGCATTTCCTGTTTCTGTGTGGTCTCTGGAGTTGACAAATACAAAAATTCTCTAAAACTTACTCAAGGTTAACATGCATAGGCTCAAATGCATCTGCACCATTCAGATCAAGAAACCCAGATCCTTTGCCTCTTAAACTGATATTACATCCAGTTTGATTCTGGATGTGCTGCAAAAAGATACCCTGCAACGAGAAATATTTGATCAATTAATTCCATTTTATCAAAACAAAAAGTATGCTTATCATGATCATCAAAGATTCTATTTAGATCTATCTAATGAGCTTTGTTGCTTTTATGTTTAACTCAAACTTTAGGTGTCAAAGCTTGAAAATGCGGCAATGTCTGAACATTTTCAAAATGTAAACAGATCCAAACACGACATGACATCCACATCAACAAGTTCATGCATCCACGCAATAAGCAAAACAACCACAAAAAGCCAAATTTCATTGGCCTATTATCCAAGAAGTTTCATAAATATATCATTTCACCATGATTAAAAAGTTGCCCATCCATAGCCTAAAAAATTAAATTAAATTAAATTGTCTGCTTAATGCAGAGCCTAATTTACTATTCGATTTGGCCTGAAGTGCCATCATGAAAATTGATGGAACAGTTTAGTAATACAATTTTAAAGAATCAAAGTTTTAAAACGCAGCGCATGCCTTTTAAGTTAACTGTTCAATATAAAGAGAATTCTCTCATACAAGACCATAATTCTAAAGTGTGCATTGTCTTACCCCAGGGCCAAGTAATTTATTTTTTGTGTCAAAATTTGGAGGTGCATGCTCCAGTCCCACATACAATTTTTCAAGCATGACCGTCACCTGCATCTTGAATTACCAAAGATAAGATAAAGAGATACTTTACTCATAAGAGAAAAATGCAAGCTTCATTCATGACTCTTCATTCTGTTCATAAGTGACAATAATACAAAAAGACCAAAACAAGAGGAAAAGAACCAGATTTATACAGGCAAAAAGAGGAAAAACAAAAGAACCAAATAAGAGGTAAAGAGGGGAAAACTTTTATAAAAAAGGAGGAATTCCTCCTTTTAGAGGAAAATCATCATCACTGGTTTATTAATTAAGAAGCATAAATCATTTAAGAAAAAAATATTTTCTTCACACAAAACAAAACCAACAAGTTTATTCAAAGGTAATAAATTGATGAGTTGAAAACAATCCATACCGGGGTGGGTGGAGGGGGTAGGTGAATCTGTGGTTGCTGCATCACTTGAGGCATGTGGGGTGGTGGTGGTGGTGGTACTTGAAGTTGTGGATTTGGCAGAGACATGAGTGGTGGAGGATGAGATGGGGATGCTACATTAAGGTTATTCATTCCAAATCGAGGCTTGAAATTCGGTCGAGGTGGGGAGCGGAAACGACCTCCTCCTCCACTATGAAATCCACCAAATCCTTTTTTATTCATTTTATCCCCTCCAGTCGACTTGATAATCTCATTGATTTTCTCCACAGCAACTGACAAAACAGAAATTTAGGTAAGAAAAACTTAAGTGGCACATCTTGCTACATACATAACCACAATGATCACTTTCACCACTGACTCTAAAAAAGAGATATATCACTGCCAACATAGTTCTAGTAATAGTAATAGTAATATAAGCTGTAGTAGTCATTGTCATAGTAGAGATAGTAATAGGAGCAGTGGTAGTATTAATAGTAGTAGTAGTAATAGTAGTGGTAGTAGCAACAGTAGACTAGGAGTAGAAGGATGAGGTGAAGAAAAGGAAAAAGAAGGGGGGGGGGGTGGAGTGTGGAGAGGAAGTGCAACCAGTTTGGTTCAGCAACAGAGTCTCCGGAAGGATGCCTTGTCAAGTCTTAATGCAATGTTTGCTCCCACATTCAGAGAGAGAGAGAGAGAGAGAGAGAGAGAGAGAGAGAGAGAGAGAGAGAGAGAGAGAGAGAGAGAGAGAGAGAG
>JAUEKZ010197202.1:0-11641 GCA_031471865.1 Melibe leonina | reverse complement strand
ACAGGGATACTTGTTGTGTCCTTTCGCTTTGATCGGATGTATCCCCAGAACCGCTTTGTAATGCCCCTTGTAGAAGTATCGTTTGTGGTAGGTTCAAGTAATTTATTTACATAGTTATGATGTCCTCTCTTGAGTTCTGCGCGAATTGTTCTTCGCAGATCACAATAGGCCTCCCAGTCTGTGTTGTTATTGTATCGTTTTGCTTTGTTATATCGCCGTTGTTTTTGGCGTACAAGTGTTTTTATTTTAGGAGTGATCCATGGGAGATGGGGTTTTCTACTTATGGTCTTTTTCGGTATATGTTTATTCATCGACTCCAACAAAAATAATTTCAATAGTTTCCCAGTTTTCACTTGTGTTATTCTCCTTTGCTTGGTGTGTTTCGACAGCCAGTACCACGTCAGGACTATAAGTAGTTATCAATTGTTCCAATTCCAGTCTTTTGTTACGACCAATCAGGCTGCGGCAATTTACATTCATGAATTTGATTGTGTTTCCTGTTTTGGTCTTCCTTTCATTCGCTAGTTCTACGCTGTCAGAATGGTGAGATGTGTCAGGAATTTGGCATGGCTGAATTGTTGTACGAGTGGGAGGGGGTCGGGGTTTGTAAGGTTGTTGGGGTGGTCGGTGGCGTGCTAGTGAGTGTTTTGATGTTCTCCGCTTACGAACTCCACCTCTCGACGGTCGATGGGGGGAAGTGTGAGTTGTTTTGACACGCCGGTCCGAGACGGCCTTTTCTTGGTTTAAAATACACATGACTGGATGAAATTTACAATGAATAAAAGTTAAGATTGCAAAATGTAAATACGATGGCTTGTGTAATTTTGATATTTGGGAAATGATTAAAATGTTTATCTATTATTTTCAGACTAAAATTCTTTTTAAAATCCACGAAATTAGTATCACAGTATAGAAATATGAAAAATCACACAATTATTGCAAGATGCTGAAAACACGTCTGCCTGCTAGGCGAACTACACACACACAGTCTGATTTAGATGAGATGATGTTCCCTTGGGGGGTTATATTGCTTCGAAGCATTCAGAGCTGCGAGGTTATCCTTCATCATTTAATAAACATGTTTCTTCTTTTACTTTTGCAGATAGTCTTGACCGTGGTGGACTAAGCTGCCCATCACAATCACTATACAAATTAATTTTACTCTATTTTGCTTTTTCAGCAAATCAGGAACAACATCTTGCAGGAGGAGATATATCAAGATCTTTAAAGATTTTCCTGCCTCTTATCATCTAGGTCTAACATTCTGTGATGATATAAAGATGGAAACCGTCGTTTCACATTCAATACCAACATTTCAAAAATGTGTTGTCAATGAATCCCACAACAAAAACATTGATAACATGGAGCGATGGGTTTCTGTACCAAAACAAAAACAACTGCTTGGCAAATGCTTACTGTCAGCTGGCACAAAAGACATAATGTAGAAGTCTTTAGCATGCATGTGATAATAAAAAGATATCAGACTAACTGTGACATACACAGCCCAAAAGACATCCGGGTTATTTTTCAAACTGCAAGAAAAAATCAAACGCTTTACAATGTCAAGCAGCTCAAATTTTGCGATTTCAAGAAGATGAAGCAGATGAGGTTCACCACAATCAGGCCTGGCAGGAAGGCTGGTGATACAACTGTGACACACCTCTCTGCTCTTCATTACCTCTCCTTCGGGAGAAATCCAAGCAAAAAGACCAAGAATGGTGTGTTTCACAGTCGGACTGATAAATTTTTTGTTTGTGTGACTGTGAATAAAATTGTTTTGAGAACGAAAAATAACTGTTGGGTCAAATTAGCCGTAAGCATATTAAGCAAAACCACCAACAAATCGATTGGATTGTTGTTATTTTTCTTTTCTTTTGACTCTTTCACAGCGAGCTCTGATTATGACCTAACTGAAAGATGTAAAATTCTCAAAAATGTACGTGTGCTTATACCAGATAAATCAGATTTCAGTGAACTGACATAATATGCCAAAAGCCTGAAATTCAGGTCAGTTCACTGAGATCTGATTTATCTAGTATAAGCACATGCAAATCTTGAAGATTCTGGCGTCCCTAGCATTGAAAGGGTTAATTTTTGGATAATAAATAAGATGATGTTATTTTTTCAACACTTGCACAAGTCAATTAGAATTGAGACACAATTTCAGGTTACGATCATAGTACTAATAGTCTTTCTTCACATTTCAGACGCCTTTGTAATGCAGCCACATTTGTTAATGTGACGGTCCCAAGCCTGTTGAGACGCAGTGGGCAAAGGTCATTCCTTTTATATCACTTCAGTGGATATCTGGATTTATCAATGATTATTATTTCTGCTGTGTGTGTTTGTGACATTTCCAACGGCTGCTCAGTAAGTAGACATATTATAAAAACCAAAGAAGGTTTACCTCCCCCCCCCCCCCCTTTTTTTTTTTTTAAAGTGTAGAAACAAACATAAGGATCCACGACCTGTACTAAGGACACATAGACATCAGCATACCCAGTGCTAGAGACCAAACACTGTCGTCACCGTGAAAGAACAAGCTTTTAAAAGCAAAAAAACATTTTCTCAACAGTAACTTCACACTGTCGTCATACAAGTACAAGGATGTTTAGAAATACTGTTTACTTTTTCATCAAAACATCCATCATTTAGGTTAGGTTAGTGAATGCCATAACATTTTTTTTTTTGTATTTTATCCTCTTGACTTAAACATGCAAATTGATTCTGTAAAAAAAAGTCAATATAATTCATTGCCTATATGAAATAAAGGTAACAATAAAAGTATGAAAACAGCTTATAAATATAACGTGTATTTTCTCCCAAAATAGAACCGACATCGCCAAATCTAGGTCAGGACAGTGTCCCAACGATTGTTCATTACGGCAGTCTTCTCGAGTCTATCTACGTTTCCGCTGCCTTATTCAAACCGCCGACGATACCATTATCACTACACAGAAAATAGTGAGGGGGATCAGGCATCATTCTGGGACACATTGAGGATCTGTCCCTGGTTAAAACATTAGGGTAACGAAGATACTGGTCACCCCTCCAGACAATGATACTTTCTTCTCACTTTCTCACAGCCGGTACTTTAGTCTGCGGTGTTGCTCTCGCCTCTCGCACGTCACAAACTCAGCCAAAATTTGCATAATAGTGAACTACTACTAAACTTGTGGAAGATCATGAAGTCGCGTGCGCGACTGTTTGACTTGACTATAACTAACCTCAAGAAAATTAAATTTATGTTTGACCTTCTTTCCCATATGATGTAGATGAAATTATGTTGGACACTTGCGGGGACAGTGTCCACTGTGTCCTATAGGTAAGTAAATCCGCCACTGTCTGGGAGAGATATTCGAGTGACCTTTCCGTTTATACATGTCTGAGAGCATGTTAATTACTCTAGAGACTTCTGCCTTTGATATGACTTAAATCTTATTTAATATGGGCGTTCAATAAGCAACAAATAGAACCAAAACAAAATGTAACGAAGCAAAACATCGAGGGAGAGTCATGCTCACTCACCAGTAGAAGAATTGGGCGCACCACCACCACTTAGATTCCGGGGATCCAAACTAAGTCGTGTTGTAGAGTCAGTCTTGCCATCTAAAGATTCATGTGTTGCAGAAGTAGTGGTAGTAGCAGTAGGCTTACAGCACACGGAAGGTGCCCTGGGTATTTTACCAGGGGCGCTGTCACTGTCACTGTTGCGCCCACCTGTCTCACGCCCAGGCATCATGTAAAAAGGGGAACAACTGGATGAAGACGTCAACGCCAACTCGTCATTCATTGTCCGTACCGAGTGGACTGGATGTGACCTGGTTGACAATAACTGCTGCGGACCGGATGTTATGTCGTTGTCCTGTTGGGGTCTGGTCGCCGTGTCGTTGGCCGGAAGGGACTGAAGCAAGGAGAAATACGAGCTGTGGCTGGTAGTATGAGACTGGGGGTTGTGGACGATGGGATGCTGGTGCTGGTGCTGGTGGTGCTGATTGTGCTGGTGTTGGTGGCCCGTTAAAGCCCCTAGGGTCTGCAGCCCGCTGGCACCAGTGCTGTATCTGTCCCGACTTCCGGTAGTGGTTCTTGATTGATAAAAACAATAGGTGAAACTTATTATCAAGATCAAATGTTCTGCCAAATGTTATTTTCGGTAGCCAGTGTGAATGAAATTGAATAATCAATTTGATAAATATGGTTTTCTAAAGTCCTTGCTTCCTCTTCTCTCATATTTTCCCACTGAGTGATGGCCAAGCTTTATGCTGTGCGATGGCCAAGCTTTATGCTGTGCGATCCAAAGAATTATAATTATCGTCTTCAAAATCTGCACATTTTAATATCCGTCTTACTACTTACTACATCAACCCACCTTCTTTTTTTGGTCGTGCCACCCTTCCAATTCCCATCCCTAATACGACAAGAACAAAGAATTGGTCAAAATAGAAGTAAAGATAAGAAATACGGAGTCTCATAATTCTTCAAAATACTCAGTGCTTCTTTCTTTGCAGATTTTAATGATGATTCAAAACAAAACAGAAAAGAAAGTACTTATGTTAACATCTGAACGCGTTCAATTACATTTCGACGTGCAAATGTTTTGTTCAGCTCTTCCTATACGTCACAAATAAACAGAATTCGTTTTCTTTAAAAACTCCTCTCTAAAATCAAATATGAACTAAATGTCTCCGTCCTGCACTTCTGTGGGGGATATTAGGATTTTTTTCCATAACATTTTCAGTTTCTAAATAGATCTGTAGTGATCAGGAGGCGGCGCAGTCACGCAAACACACACATACACACACGTACACACACACACACACACACACACATATATATCTTATATACCAAAATCAAAATCCTGATTTCGGCTATTAGTGGACTGACTACGACGAACTTGCCATGAAGATAAAGTTAATTTCCGTAAATATTGAATTTGTCTTTTTGTCTTTGAAAAATCTTTGGTTCGTAAGTAAACAACGTTGTAAGTTTTTTGGGTTTTTTTTTTTTTACCAAGTGCAAGGCGCAAACAGTTAAACGTTTTTAGTATAGCAATTCGACGCTATCATGAGTTGTTTTACAGTTTGCCAGATAGAATGTTATATAGACCACTGACTGCTCATAGCTTCGATAAATTCGAATAAAGTCTAAGTTACATTTCCCTATCGCCTCTCTATCTGTCTCTCTCTCTGCTCTTCTCTTGTTTTCCTTCTTCTTTCGTTCGTTCTCTCTTCCCCTCGATTTGGGTTAGTTTTATGCGAGCACGTGTGTTGGGGAGATACGTATCTATAGAAAGATCGAGAGGATGGGGAACAGGAAGAGGTTAAGAGACTGTTTCGCTTTGTTTTATCTCTGCCCCCCTCTCTCTCTCTCTCTCTCTCTCTCTCTCTCTCTCTCTCTCTCTCTCTCTCTCTGTCTCTCTATTGAGCTACGGCGCCGGTAAATAAAGAGGGACGAGAAAATGATTGTACTATAAATTTATGTAGCCATTATCCCAAGGATAAAATAAAGACACCCAAAACACCCAACTGAAAGGAATTGATCAATTATATTTAGGGAGAAGTTCATTGGCGAATGTTCATAATATCAATAAACGTTATAGCATGTCATCACAAGGCGATAATATAGTTGCTATTACAATTTTAAAAACTAAAAGGGATGTTTTGTTACCTTTGCTGTGGACATCCCTGCTGGTGTTCAAAGCGGGGCCTTGTCACCATGGTGGTGCCCGCACCGACGCTCCCGTCCAAATGGAAGTACAAGCCTCCCCCTCCCCCCACCACCCCGTGTCCCTCCATGAACCCGATAGCATCGTTGTCATCGGCCTGGTCGATAAAAGAACCAAAATGTTCCTCCATCCTGGAGCATCTCAGCCTTTATCCTCCTGCCCGTGAGTCTAAATGTAATTTGAACAAGTTTGATTCCTGAACACAAAGCCGGCAACTTATTAAATATTCCCCTCCGAGAGCCTTGTAAGACTTCCACCAGAGACGAGCGCCCCTTGCTCTCCACCAATGAAATTTCCTTAAACTCACGGCAACTCATTGCTCACGTCAAGACACTCCTAACACTTCCTCCCCTCCCCCTACCCCGTCATTCCCGCTCTTCTCATCTGAGCTGCCCCACCAGGCCCTTAGCGTTATGGGAACAGTGGTTGGCCCGGCGTCAGTATACTGTGACTGGTTGAGATAAACTAGTTAACTCTCCGACTATCTCTGCGGAGCCTTTTAAGTGACCTAAATTAAAACGGCGCACAACAGGCAGCAACCAAACAACCAACCAATCCAGAACTCAGACATAAAGAAGCTAGTCGGAATGAAGTAAGTATCTATAAATAGATTGTACTTTCCCAGGAAATTTTGTCCACAGAGAGGGATATATTTCAGTATTGATACTTGATGATGAAGTTTAATGATATCATCAAGCTTGAATATATTTAGTCTACCTATGTTTCTTATCATTTTAACTGTCTTTATTTCTATTTTTGTTTTCTTTATTCATATATTTATTGAAGTGATAAAAAAATGCATGAGCTTTTGCATGAATTTCAATTCCAACCACTGTAAATGTGTTAAGTATTAAAATAATCGTAGGTACTGTGACCAAATTGTCAGCTTCGATATTCTGAGAAAGATATTCTTCCTGACTGTCGAAACAGTCGCCATTTTGTTTAGACAACAACACTCAAGTTACAAGACCTTAATTTTGATTACGGAATGTTTCTATACTTTAGCTTATTGTTTCAGAGATATTAACAGACTCTATAGACCTCATTAATATATTCTTTTTTTTTAAACTAGGACGCCAGTTCTTTTGGAAAGAATGGAAACGGGAATAAAGGTAAAATCATGTTTGAGCTGGTAAAGTTTGGAGCCCTAATAAATGCCTTTTACTGGAATAATGGGAAGTGTTATTCTGCTCTGGAACATCCACATTCGAGTTCTAGGTGTAAGATGATTTGGCACTCTACGGGTATAGTGGTCCCTACTCTTTGTGTGACTTTGTGTGATATGCATCTGATATACGGTGACAGACAATATTTTTGAAAGCTTGACAGTAAAATGGATTTCTCAACTGAAACTCGGGTACAGACGTTCTTCTTTAAGCTATTGATGTAAAATGATATTACATAGTGAGAATATCATTTAAAAAACTACTTGTTTCAGGCGGTTTTCAAGTCAAAATCAGCTAGAAAACTTTGTAACTGAACTGATGCAAGCAACACATCAGGAAAATGGACACCACCATTTTCTAACAGTGGAGATAATGAAAATCGCATTATTAATTCAATTCCTTTTCTTACATTTCCAAGAGGCACTGGTAATAAGAAATTTACACGCAATTGTCTTAATTATTCACAGTTCAGGTGAGAATAACAAATTTTCTTATTCGTAACTGAGTGAAAATAAGAAATATTCTTATTTTTCACCTCAGTGAGAATAATGACAGCCTTTTTACTTTGTCTTGGTTTTTTATCCATTCTGTGTTGGAGAAATGAACTTTCTATATGATAATTCCATTAATAACTTCCATTTTGTGTGTGTATGTCTCTCCCTTCACAGGTGAAGTCATGCAGAATTGAAATCTGTTGTGAGGAAAATATATTTAAAGATCTCTGTCCAAGGTTTTTGGAATTGTCTTTCACAGCTTCAAAGCATGACCTAGCCAACCATTATCTGTTTGAGATAAAAGAGCCAACTGAGACCTCTGTAAACAGCTTTTTTAAATTGGTGAAAGGCAGTATAAACCTAGCGGAACAAGAATTTGACTCGAATGATGACGAATCTTCTTTAGTTATTAGTGATGCAGGTAATGGAGCTAAGCTTTTGACTGATAGTCATGAACAGTTGTCTGACAAAGGAGATCTTGCATTGGGAGAAGGAAAAGTAAAGCGTCCTCATGCATCTGCACTTCATGAAAACAGAGGAGTTGAAATATCTCCAACAGAGGCAGTTCAGGAAAATGATTCTCCAATTTTGGATAAAGCAAGGATTGAAAATGAAAGTGAAAACAGAGAAAAAACAACTGAGGGAGAGGATAAACTGGATTGTGGTCAGGATAATAAAGACAGAGATCTTCACCATCCCATACAGACTAATGACAGTGAAATACCTGAGTGCACTACAAGGGATAGTGAACAAGAACAAGAACAATGTCAACCCACAGAGCCCGATTCTTCAGCAGGTAGGGATGTCCATGAAGAGAAAAACTCTGTTCAAGATATTCAGGAAATGGTAGTTTCATGTCCAGAACAGGAAAAGCCAGAAATATTTGAGGAAAAGAAAATTGTACTTGTACCAACAATAAGGGATCTTGGTAGCAAAGTCCCTGAAAATGAAGTTAGTTACAAACAAAGTCTAACTGTAGATGAAGATTTGGAAAACTTCTTGTCAAATGGGGATAAAATCAGCAAGCATAAAGCTGAAAGAAATCCTGATACTACTTTTGTGCAAAGAAATACAACTGAGAGAGATAAAACAAGGACAAGAGAGCATGAACAACAAAGGGTTGGTATTATAAAAGAAAGGCCCCCTACATCTGTGGCTCAAAGGGAGGAGACAAACCAAGACCCACATGATGATTTGAAATGCAATCAAGAGAAAACAGGAGTTGCAATGATAATGAATGGAAAAGATTATAATACAGCAAGGCGGTATTTTCATGACAAACACTCAATCATTCATGGTTATTTGATTAAAGCTTCAAAGATTGGAGAAAAAAGCTGGCGAATTCCCATCCATGATGATGAAGATCTCAAAACCTTGAAGGACTTCCAGAAAAGAATAAAGGAAGAAAAAAATATTGTGTCCAAAAAAGATGATTCGTCCCTTGAAGAGGATAAATATGTCTTGAAGTTAAATGATATTCAAAAGGAGTTAGCTTTGGCACATTTTGAAGAAAGTAATATCTCACAATATTTTGAATTTAAAGATGAATATTGGGAAATAAACTTCCATCATGGGAAGCCTTGTGTCATTAAAGAACTTCAAAAGTTTATGAAGTCTCTTGTGGAGAAAAAAGTCCCACCTAGTAAACATTGTGTGGTTAAAGAGATAACAACATGGTTTGGGGCAAAGGTCAAGTGTGAACATCAAGAAGAAGGAATTCTCTTAACCACCATTGAAAAATATCATGAGAAGATTCTAAAGAAATATCCAGATTTATATGACATTGATGTGCAGCCTTCTTCCTCATTGTCCACAAAGGAAAAAAAGATTGCAAAGAGCTCATCTGTCAATCAGGCAAAAGAAAAAGAATCAGGAATAACACAGGAGCCTGAGAAATCAATTGGACAGCAGCTTGGCAGTAAATCCCCTGACAAGTTCACAGGCCCTTATTCCAACCTTGTTGTGACAGTATTCAAAGCAGACATCACTCAGTTGAAAGTGGATGTTATTGTAAATGCAGCAAATGGTAAACTGGCTCACAGTGGGGGAGTTGCACGAGTGATCTCCAAAGCTGCTGGAGAGAAACTGAAGAAAGAGTGCAAGGAGTTTATAGAAGGAGGAAAGAGAGTCGCAGTCTCCTACCATTTTGTGTCTTCAGGGGGAAATCTTCCTGCTGACAAGGTGTTTATCCATTCTTGTTTTTAATTTCCCACATTTATGATTACTTTGATTCCAGTTTGTTCTGTGTAAACCATTCTTTCAGTAAAGTAAAATTAATGTTTTTGCACAAAAGCTATAGGAGATAACTCAATGATTTTTTATTCCTTGAAGAAAGCATATATATATAGGCCTGTATTTCGGGTTGTGAAATATAAATGGATATATATCCATTTTTGTTGGAAGACATCCTCCAAATATCCACCTTTGACTTACATGCATTTGTACGCTTGTTGAAGCACATTACTTTTCACATCTTGTGAGACAGATCGTTTTGTAGGTTGACATGCATCTTATCGTTGGGAACCATTTTGCCGTATTGGTGTCTGTTGCCTTTTTAAACTTAAGCTATATTTTTAAAAAGAGATTTTGCTTTTTTTAATATACAGTAGGACACACAATTACGGGTAACCAAAAAAACTGCCAAACCAAATTAAGACAAAGGTTTGGGTTTTTTTCTCTCTTGGTCTTTGTTATGCAGCTGATAAATGGAAAAGAATTTCTCACCAAAAATGAGAAATCAAAATTAATATCTGGAAGACTGCGTAAAGTGATGTGAAGTTATAGTCTAAGACCTCGTCTGTGTGTGTATTGTAAGTGTATAGAATGGCATTGTGTGTTAACGAGTCCCTTGGCATAAGCACATCTTTGCATTGGCCTTGAGAGTGACTGTGAGAGCATGGGGTTTGTTTATGTCGAGGTAATTAAAATTTGATATCTGAAAATTTTTGTTTTTTTCCTAATTAAATGGATAAACCAAAATGAATCTTCAGTCCCAAACATTTTGGTTTAACAATGTTCCACTGTATATATTATATTCGTTGTCATTTTTCAGGTCTATCACGCTGTTGGCCCACGATGGTCTGATTATACACCCCATCGACATTACGATTGTGAATATTATCTCAGAATGACAATTCTTCGATGTCTTGTCCATGCGGAGGAAGATGGTCACCGCACCATCGCCTTCCCATCCATCAGTGCAGGTTTGTGCAATGATAAAACCCAGTTTTTTTTCTTAGTATAGTATAGTCAATCTAAATATTTAGGCTTCCAATGCCTTTGCTGAGCTTTGATGTCCAATTTCGAATATCATTTCATCTTTAATTTGACAAGGGGCTCGAAAACTAAAAACAAAGTCTGAGAAAAGGCTGCTAGGCGATTCTTGAAGATCTTGAGCTTCAGCAACTGAATCTTGTTTCCTGTTTTCTGATGTTTTAAAACAATTTTTTTAAATTTTGTGAATAGGTGATATTGTGATGGCCAGTGAAGTCAATTCTTTTCCTATGTCATGCTCTTTTAAGTTAAAAAGGATGAAACAAATTAACTCGCATTTCATACCACCAATGGAGTTTGAGTGAAAGACAAAACTAGACAATCAGGCTATGAGATGTTTAATTTATCTGGATCTAACTTTGATAGTTGTCTTCATTCTTTCTTTCCTTGTACTATATAGTGGTGGAACAGCTCGCATTTGAAGTTATTTCTCTCTTTCACCATTTCTCTCTCTTTCCCCTCTATCTATATCCCTTTCTCTCTCTATCCTCTCTTTATCTATCTATCTCTCTCTCTCTCTCTCTCTCTCTCTTTCTCTTACTCTTTCTCTATTTCTTTCTCTCTCCCTCACTTGACAAACACTTCTGCTTATAAGGAGGAGATAGTTCTTACTTTTTTCTATATTTTAACTTACTAGACCCTAGATTTGATTGTTTTGAAATGTCACACAAGTACAAACTGTTTTGTCTATCTTCAGTATGTTGATTACAACAGCTGTAAATACAATGCGACGACTTTTCTTAAAAGTTTCATGAAGCAGCATTTAGAGTTAAGGTTGAGTGGGTTGAAATGTAATTGTTAGAGAGGATCAGCACTTCATGACGTGCTGCTACAATTTTCAATACGGATACTTGAGGAAAGAGAAATGTTTGAACTTCATCACGTTCCTAATGACTCTCCTATCATATCATATTATATTTACAGAGCATATAGGCTGGAAGCCTTTAAAAGCCCTGGAGAAAGGGTTACATTTTACAAATAGA
>JAUEKZ010197201.1:6613-22500 GCA_031471865.1 Melibe leonina | reverse complement strand
TTGGATGCAGATCATTCACAGACTTCTTCCCTAGCCCTATCATGAACATAAGTTAGGACCTAAGCACTGGATTACTAGCAAAATAGGACCCTGCTTTCAGCAACTACATGTTGACTCTGTATTGTAATCAAACACAATACATAGGTGTGCATTTTTTTATGTTGTGAGTGGTATAGTGAACAGTCAGAACAGCAATGGGTGGAAGCAGGGTCCTATTTCTGCTGGTTGTGCTGCCTATTACTGATATTCAATGCCTTGGTAAGGAACCATTGTGATACCTTGTTGATTTGAGACATTTGGACTAAACTTTCGTCCCCAAGGAAAAACTGAAGCACAATTGGTATGAATAGAACCCAGTGCTCAAAGCATTCTGTACACTCTTTGCTTTTCATTTGGGTATCAAAGGTTTAAGGCCTATGGTAGACACGGTCCTATTGAAGAACAGGGGTTATATTCAGAGATCCCCCTGGCTTTGACAACATTGTAATCATATGGAAAACTGTATTGCGCTTAACTTGCAGCTGTCTTTGCCCTATCTGTTATATAATATATCAGTTGTCTACTAGGTTAACTATTATAAAGCACATAGATCCTTCAGTGATATGTGCTATGTATTCATTTGATATTTTTAGGGTCACCCTTGAAAAGTATGACTGTCCTCTATTCCTAGAGGTAATGTCTACAACAAATGATAACATTTTCTCATTGAACTGTAATAAGAATCTTACACAAAGGCAAAACAAAATTGTGTATGGCGAAGTCAAAGGAGGAAGGCCAAAAATGTCTCTTCTCTTGATGCCATCAAAGACTTAGCACAATGTGCTGATCAACTGCTTGCTTTTGTCTTGATCCAAAGTTTCTCTCCTGGCACTGAGACAAGTTACGTTTGGCATTTGTATATCTAGACTTAGAGCTGGGCCCCAATACTGTATGATGCGGTATTGAGAGTTGGAAAACAAAAAAGAAAGAATGTATAAATAATGTCTATCAACAAACTGTATTTACTGTGTGACCCTAGCAGGTTGGTTGGGGGGTTTGAATCCCAGCTGCGTCATACCTTAGATGTCAAAATCAGAACTTTAGCAGCCATCCCGCCTGGCACTCTGCATAACAAGATCAGTGCTAAGATTGGTTGGCCCAGTATCCGTACACAGTGACTGGGTGAGATATTTGAGTGAGCCCAACATATATCTGTGTGTGGCAGCACGTTAGTCTAGAGGGCTCTGCTTTTTGTGACCTAAGTTGTATTAAAAAGGGCATTATATTGGCAACAACTAGGCCAAACCAAAGAGCAGACAGAGGTGTAGAGGAAAGGATATAAAATATCAATCAAGCTGTGTAGGGTGAGGTTTAAAGCTGATGCATCTGCAGCAGTATTACCTTATGCTCTTTCATCTAGGACATCCATTTAAGTAGGGTGCAGCACATCTTCTACTAATAATACTGTTTCCCCAATGGCAGAATAAAGATAATGATAAATTTGGGGAAACAGTGACATAAAAGGCAAAGAAACAGTATCAATAAGAAACAAGGTTAGCAGGCAGCCAAGTGGCACCCTGTCTAGTGCTTTCCTGCAGGCGATGGGTGCCACTCCAACTGCAAGTCCTTGGTTAAAAAATATCCCTTGTCTTTTCTTTTCAACTTCCTAATTTTTATTCTTTCTTTGTTTGTTTTTTACAGCACTAATTATATACTACATGGTGCCCAATGATCCAAGATTTTAAAAAGTGAAAGATTGGTTTCTGCCACACAGAGGATTAAGGTAGAGGTGTAGAGTAAAGTTACATATTTGTCAGAAAGTAACTATTTACAGTCATAAACCTTTTTAGGATTCTGGGAAGAATTCAATAGCTCGCTAGACATTAAAAATGTTGAGTGTGATTTCCTTCAAAGATTTTCAATGCATTTTGATGGTTTCTGACAGTTTATTTACCTCACTAGTTCATATTTGAGATTCTCTCACTTCCTCGTTTATACTGGGTTTTTAAAAAAAGTGTAAACATGATACCTTTTCTTTAATGAAATTTTGAGGGCACTCTTAGATATTCAGGTAATGTCCAATGTAAAGAAGAATAGCAAGATGAAAGATCAAACCGACATATATCTAACATTTTTCATTTCTCTAAAACATTTCATTCATCAGACTGAGAAATCCACAGCAAACATATAACTTCCAAAAAATATTCTTAATGATTTAAATTCAAATGAGGAAACAAAATGAAGCCAAAGGTATTTTCTATGCTTTTATTCCAGTAAATTCTATGATTGGTATGGGTCAGTCTTTTTTTTTGTTTGTTATGGAAACATTTATGTGAGATATAAAAAATGAGATTTTGAGATCAAATGTAAATATTGAAATTTGTAAATTCTATAGTGCTTAAAATCCTGATGGACCTTAATAAAGAGACATACATAATGGCACTCAGGTTACTTAAAGCCAGTTTGTAATCAAGTGGAATAAGTTAAATGAATTACGTAATTGTCTAGGTTATGAGACTTACTTATTAATGACACGGATCATGATAGCAAAATTTATGTATTGTATTATGTACAAATGCAAAGAGAACAATGGTAAAATAAACTTTGCACACATCAAAGAATTTGAAGTTCATACACACTAAGATATTATCAATGCAAAACAGTGTTTTCAGGAAAGCAAGTAGCTGTGGAAATCACAAAGCTAATTTTACACTGCATGATTAATAAACAAAGAACACAGAAACAACAGAAACTTTCAATTTTACCGAGAGATTCATGACAAATCTATTTGGTCCATGGAATGCATGTGATAGGGTTAAGTGTAAAAGTGTGAAAACACCTTTCCAGTCATAAATAGTTGAGTTACAACATCACATTCATATTGAAATGCTCTTTTGAAATAATTTACCACTAAAAGCAAGATAAGAAACAAGATTAAAATAACACAGAACTGCTTCACTGTAATTGAGTATGATATTTAAGCTACCTTCCTTTTTAACATTGCAATGAGAAATGAAAGAAAAAAAATCTTTAAAAAAATTTCATACACAATTTTGATATAGTTTACCAAAGAATATACAAAAATTAAAAAATATATCATAAACTACATCCTTCAAATGACACAAAAATTAGTAACACCGTAAATTCAGGTTTCAAGCTGATTATTTTCTTGACCATACTTAAGGAACACATAAAAAGAACAGAAACTCTACAATGCAACCTTTTAGTGAATTGAATCCTTCCAAGGTTGATATGAAATTGACATGTGATAATTATGAAAAATGAAACTTAACCATCAAAGATTCCTCTCTGGATTGATAAGTAAATATTTTTCAACCAGTGAAGTGTTATAAAATGATTGTTCTCCAGTCCTGGAGAAGGACCTTCTGAACACTATATTCTATTTAATGGAAATGATATAACGATGTGAGTTCTTATCATATGAGTGTCAACATTGACATTAACCTTAGCTCTGTGGATAGTCTGAGGATCTACCTCCTAGAACAACCTTTGAGTGTGCAAATGCTTCAGTAACGTCTACTGCTTCAACTATGAATGCCATAGGTAACAATACAAAAAAAACACATTTTCTTCAAAGATTGAGCAGGTAGAAACTAGGGTTAAGTGAGTTACTAAATGATGGAAAGGAAACAAAACCTGAATAAGAAGAAAAAATATCACAGAGAGCACAGAATCAAAGGGATTTTTTATGTTGATGAAGAAAGAAAAGTATAAATATATTTAATCTTATGTATAGTTTCATTCATCAAATAAATTGAACAGTTATGTTTGATCAAATTTAAGAGTAGGCACTGGATAAAGAATAGGGTTAAAAGAAAACAATTGAAAACCACTTGAATTTCTCCTTGCTTGGCTTGTTTCATCCTCAGAGTTTTCACTTAAGATCCCAACTTCTTGAACTTAGACACATTTCCAGACAAAAACACTGAAATTAAAGCAACAAAAAACCCAATCAAATCTCTTTTTTTATAAAGCATCATGATATCTTATACAAAAACTATTTACCAATCTTCTTCATGACATATGATATATGATATTCAATATGTGAAATATACTACTTTAGTCAATGGTTGCACATTAAGTCTAATGAAAATAAGGCTAACAAAAAATATTTTTTTTGGTCAAAATTACAAACATACTCACCAGCAATCATCTCCACCTGTGCTCACCAGGTGACGATCATCACACATGAATCGAACATTGGTGACGTGGGCTGAATGTCCACCAAATTTCTTATGTTCTTCCTAGAAACACAGTAAGTAATGAAATTTGAAAAAAAGCATAAATTTGCAGCTATATAGATAGAGCATCTGCCTTAGAACTAGTAAGTTGGGGATTCAAATCCCAGCCATGTCATACCTATGACATTAAAATTGTTATTTTAGCAGTTAACACTCAGCTTAATGGGAACAGTGCAAAGACTGGTTGGTTGGATGTCATTATGCTATGACTAGATGAGATATTTGAGCGAGCTCTCTGTTTATCACTGTGTCGCAGCATGAACTTGTCTAGAGAACTCTGCTTTCGATATGACCAACAACTCCTAGTTCTCTGAGTTTGAGACAAAGCTTTCCCAAGCATTCCAATTTCATCAAGATCGGGAAAACTTGTTAGTCTTTAGAATGACTTAAAAAAATTAAGCGTCTATAATTCATTAAATAGGGAAGACTTGTGTCAAGTTCATTTCAATATAACAATCTCTTAAAAGAAGTCTTAATGCTATCTATATAAACTGCTAACTGCTAACTATTTACAAAAAAGAAAAAGAAATCATTTACTTACAAATTTGTCAGGACAAGGAAAGTTGAAAAGCTTTACGAAGCCAAAATCATCCCCTGTTGCTAAGGCATTACATAGATGAGATAAATGTGCACAGTTGACATCTGCATTCTGAGAACTTTCAGGCCAAATGCCAAGGACATCTCTCCCAACAACACTAGAAAAAAAACCCAATCACAACAACAAATTATAACATGACAAAAAAATTGGCAAAGAAAGTATCTTTTAATCTGAGAGAGAGAGGAGGGTCTTTTGCTCAGTCATCTATAGATAATTCTATCAGAGTAGGTTATAAAACTGATAGACCCATTGCATTTGATGTAATAATCACAACATTTTTCCCCTTCAAATGTGTGTTAGTACAATGGGGCATTGCTACAAGTATTTTGACTCAACGCATACAGTTTATAATACAACCCGCCCCAGGCAAGACAAAAATGGCTACATCTATAGTTCGTTATATCGGTCAAATATTTGATTGAAATGATGAGGTGAAATAGAAATTTGACTTCAAGATTTGTGACATGCATGCTTAGTTTGTTGTAAGCACGTTTGTTATTGTGTCATCTACTGTATAATCAATGATATGGAGCATCTTTCTTTTTCATGTTTTCATATAAAATAAAGAATTAAATAATACCTAGTCCAGGTCGCCCATGTTATTTTGCTTGTTACATTTTCGTCAGTCACCAGGCTGCCACCAGGCACTTTGTACACTTGATTCTCATAAGCTCCTGTGCACACCTGAAGATTTTAAAGATAATCAGACTACGGTAATTAGTCTAAAGAAATGAAATTGTTTGTACAAATTTCCTATCATCAAAAGTAGAACCATATTGATACTCCATTTAAGTTTAAAAAGGCTTGCACACTTAGAGGTGCAAACCTCTTTCCCTTAGAAAAAAAGACAACAAGAAGCAAACCAAATTTTAAAAAAATAAAATAAACCAAGGCCAAAATGAATGAATAAATTTGGTTCTTGAAAAAAAAAAATAGATCTAAGTTAGTGTTCACAGGGACCCGTTTTATATCAATAACAAGCCTTTAGACTTTGAGAAGAGAAAAAAATTCATTGCATTAATGTAAAAATATGAAATCATACGTTTTAAAGATAAGATATCAACAACAAAAATCCATACATTGTGTAATAAATTCTTAGTCATTTTTACCATTGAATATCAACAAAGCAATTTAAAACTATTTAGATCTCAACAGAACAAAATGTTCATGAACGTACCCTGATAAAGGCACCGTCAGCTGAGAAGTCAATGTTTTGGACAAAGCCTGAGATTCCTTTACAAAATCCACTCTTGTTCAAGCTAGTGCCTTGGGTCAGATCATAAAAGTCAACGTAACTATCCTCAGTTCCGACAGCAAGCACTTTTCCATCTGGACTGAACCTGATGAAAGTTGAAAATAAACTATTTAAAAAAATAAACATACCTGTGTAAAACTCCACAAACACTTTAACAAACCCCATTAAAAAGTAAATAAGGCTAAAGCTGATGTATACAGTTAACATATGGCCTCCTTCATTCTGAAAACACACAATCCAATCCAAACAAAAGGTTACCTTATATCGTTGATAGCCCCTGCTCTGTC
Organism: Melibe leonina; assembly: GCA_031471865.1. Classification (NCBI taxonomy): domain Eukaryota; kingdom Metazoa; phylum Mollusca; class Gastropoda; order Nudibranchia; family Dendronotidae; genus Melibe; species Melibe leonina. Next base: position 16,119 of record JAUEKZ010197201.1, on the reverse strand, counting down.
TCTTTTCCGTCCCCACAACTTGAGACCTGCAGTAGATAACACGAGGAACTCTCCAGTTTTCATACCAACAGCTATCATTTCTCCATCAGGGTTGAAGGACACAGATCTAGCTGGTCCAACATGTAGCTTGGCAACCAGGGACTGAAAGAATTAAAGAACCATAGAATTTTCTCTCCAACATCTTGATAAAACCTTACCTTCATATCAGTATCTGATTCATAATTGTGTTAAACAACAATCAAATCACCAATTACTAATATCTAATAAATAAAAAAACATTCAATAGCTTAGAAACTGTAAAATATAGCTCAAGGAAATAAAGGCAAATACCTTTGATGCTATGTCCCAAAGTCTGACAGAGCCATCGTAACTTGCAGTGATGAATTTGGAGGCAGTCGGGTGCCTGTCTAAGCCCCACACCTCTCCATCCCCGTGCCCAGCCAGAATGACTTGCACATTTCCTGTCTTCTCGGAAATCTCCACCACAGAGTTTTCTTTTGTTCCTATCAATAACTTGCCCTAAAAAATAGCAGAAACCAGACAAAATAATATGTGCCAAAAATAAATACAAGAAACTTTTAACATTTGTGATAAGTAACAAAAATAGAGAAAAGATAAATGTGCTGTAAATGAATGAAGAGACTAGAAAAGCCTACCTATATTTCAGTGTTAGTGTGTGTTTCTTTTTCTTTTTCCACTCAGTTGACTAAGCTGGACTTGGTATAACCACCAGTGCACATGTTAAGTTTATACATGGGTTGTCAAAGCATGAAAAGCTAAAGTATAAATACTCTGACTTGTGCTAATGGCACAATCATGTTGCCATGGTAATTTTAGATATTCTTACCTAATTTAATAAATTTCCTATGTCAATTTAACCCTTTCACGTCCGGGGTCTGATTCTGAGTTAACTGAAACATAAAAAACCTTCAAAATGTACATGTTCTTATCAGATAAATCAGATTTGAGAAAACTGAAACATGCCAGTTCACTTAAACCTGATTGATCTGGTATAAGAACAGGCATATCTAGAAGACTTGGGTATATATCTAATTAGTTTGATTAAAAATAACCCAAGCATTGAAAGAGTTAGATAATGAGTAGAAACAATAATACACCATATTGATCCCGCTTGGCAGTAAGCTCTTACCTTAGCCCTACAAACAGATTTCACAACGTCTGCTTTAGAACTTCCTTCCTTCAGAGGAAATGCTTTACATCTTTTCATCTCTTGATCCCAAAGTTTGACAGGACCATTGTCTTTGGATCTGGATGTAAGAAAAAAACAAAAATAACTAGTAACATTGCAACAAAAATCTAAACTATTCACAATGACCCATAGATAATTGTAGGTAAAAGATGACTAAAAGAATATGTGGCATCACTATGTTTTTAGTGTAGTGGCCGATCCATTCCACAGTCAAACGCTGGCGGTAGGTGAGAATGCCAGTATAACAAATGGCGGATATAACGAAGTTTGAGTTTGGATTTTCAATTAATGTGATTTCAATCACTTGAACACAGCATGATATATCTATAAAGTTTTAGGCTTACATAGAAAAAATGCATATATATACAAAATAAAATAAAAAAACACAAAAAACTTACGATATTTCTTTCCCTCCTGTGATGATGAGGCCGTCCCTGAGTGTTGTGTACATTGCAAAGACAGGACCAGAGTGGGCTTTTGGTACAACACGTGCCAAAGTGGTGCCCTGCCACACATACACATCCCCACTCTGAGCTCCTGTGTAAGTCACATTATCCTGACACAAACAAGGGAAGATAAACACAAAATTTAGACATCTTTATATAAATGAAACCAATAAAACAGAAACCTTCATTTGTGTATTACTGCTTGAAAATGAAGGTTACATACATTTTAATTTGAAATCGGTAGCTTCACACATCCTTTTAATCTCACAGGCTACTTCCACTTCTATATCTTTAAACAAATTAAGAAAAATCAAAAACTGATTTGATTAAAAAAAAAAATTCAGTTATAAACTATTAAACTTTAAAAAAATAAATAGATAGAAAGTTTATTTTCAAAACTTCAAAAACTCACAGATCCAAAGGCAAGTGACAACATGGTTTGCATTTTTGTCTTCCCAGTTGTTTCCAAGTTTGTCAAAATGCCCCTTTTACCGACAATCTGACCTCCTGCCACAGACCAAAACTTGACATGCTTGACACCAACACTGACTAATTGTGTGTCTGAATCTGGTCTAAACTCAACACGGAAAATTCGCTGAGAGTGCCCCGGTGTTGTAGCAACTTTCGTTCCTGTGAAAATATTAAATGCAATGTTTGTATACATTAAAATTTAAATCAACTGAAATCTTTGACAAGAAAAACAACATAAAAAAGACTTAGTTATAATAGAGTAAGGAAGAAAATTTATTTTGATAACCTCACTCCACCCAGGTGTATAAATAGGTACTGACATGTGAATGATCAGCTTAGAGAAGTAATCTCCTGTTGACCAGAGTCCTATCCAGACAGTCCAAGTTGTATTTTGTCCTCTTGACGCTACAGAAAGCAGGATAAGCTAGGACCCAGTCAGGCATAAAGTTCTAGAGGACCCATTGTTTACTATGAAGAAGGAACCCCTTTTTAAATTTTTAATCATGCCTTAGTAATTGAAAGGTTAAAATTTAATTAAAATATGAACTTTATCTATTTTCTTTATTCATAAATTGAAAAAAAAATTACCTCATGAAGATCAAAATAAAGTGCTTAGTGGAGACTCAAAATTTCAAACATTGGCTCCCGATAACAATATAACAATAATATAGTCCTAATTGAGAACTATTCCCAAAATTGGTGATCATGTTAATCATAGTATATACATTAAAGAACCAAAAAACTTGTAATACTTTGATTAATGAATCAAACGTGATGATAACAGATCACTCACCATCTTGCCACCTCCAGACTGTAATGTTGTGTTCATCCTCTAAACCAACTGTAACCAAATGTTTTCCTGTGCAAGAGAAATCCACTGAACAAATTCCTTTAGAGTGACCTCCCTGCAAAATGGACAAAGTCTCTTTAGAGACAGAGTCCCATACATGAACAGAAGGATTGTTGCCAATTTGACCCGTTGCGACAACAGTTTTGAATTTTGGATGCTGGTTAACATCCAAACAGATAATGTCATCAGAGTGTTTGAGATAGAAACTCTGATTTCCTGAAAAAAAATCACATTATAAAAGTTAGCCCATTAAATAGATAAGAAAAAAGGCACCTACAACAAAAGTTTTGATATCGTATCAAACCACTTTAAAAGACATGTGAAATTGACTGTGAAACTTTCATAAAATAAGACTTTACATAGATAAAGCATGCCTTTTGAAATAACAAACATTTGCTGGCAGCATGATTGCATGTTTGATGTTGGTTCCGTTTTTTGTGGAAAATATTGAGCATTATGCATTTATGGTAATACCCAATGTGAGTGTTTATCAATATCGTTATCATCATTATCAACATTATAAGAATGGTTAAATAAATTACATACAATCATCTGTTTTAATCTACACAAAAAAGTATGAAAATTATATTATTTAAATAAGAAGCATCTTTTCACTGTACAAAAAATGTAATTATGCTTATAATGAAGTTAGAGCCTGGTTTGGTTGTTGCTACTTAAACGTCTTTTCGAACACGTTTTAGGAAGCATTAAAACGGGAGCTTTCAAGAAAAGCTTACACGCTGCCAAACAAATTCAAACAGAGAGCTCCCACATATATCTCCCCCTGTCACAGTATAGTGACATTGGGCCTACCAGTCTGAGTACCATTCAAATAAAGCTGGTAGGACAGCTGTTAAAATGGTGATTTTAAAGACTTAGTTATAACAGGGCATGGATTTGAATTACCAATCTATAGTTCTGAGGTAAATGCTCTATCTATTAAGCTACAGAGCTGCAGCAAAAACGATAATTATTGATAGTCTTGGAAAGAAATTCTCACCTGAAGCAATGTTTTGGACAATGCCTGCCCCAGCCGCATGGAAGACAATGTCACCGCCATCATTGACGTAGAAGAGGTTGCTGCGGGCATCGAAACCTCGGTAGCCGTGAATATACTCCAGTTGTAAATCCTAATCAAAAGGCAATTATAACAAAACTAAACAATACAGTTCAGCTATAAACCCTAACCCAAGATATTCATTTTTTATCTCTGAGTGGTCATAGTTTAATGCAAATCTAGAGAAGTCACTGCATTTATAGCTCTACATAATAAAAATGAATGATTTTCACTTGTGCGAAAATCGTTCTCTATTAAACAAAGTTACATAGATGTTCAGTGAAAAAAAAGAGAAAAATCTCATGAACATATATAAAAGTTATTTATTTAAAGCCTTGTTGTCCCAGAAGTAACATTTATCTCAGCTTTCTTAGCATGAAGCACATAGGTTCCTTTGAATGACACCCTGTGAGCAGGATGCTTGTCCATCCCAATTTACTTTCCCAACCTGACCATAATCATGTGAAGTGAAGCTTTTGAAGCAACTTGAATCAGCATACAGTGGTTCAAATCCCAGCCTCATCATACCTACTTGGACAATAAAATTGGCATTTTAGAACCTGTTTCATTAGGAGCTCGTTGTCCCAGTACATATAAACAGTATACTGTGACTAGGTGAGATATTCCAGTAAGGTCTTCGTTTATCGTTAAGTGACAGCATATTTACTTGTCGAAAAGGCTACACCTTTGGTAAGACCTAAACAGGCAACAACCAACCAGCCAATTCCTCTGACCCTTTATGCCAGTATAGTGGGACAAAGACAAAGAAAGACAAAAAGCTTTGTCTCTGTCCCATTATACTGGCCTGTTAACCACTCCCTTTGTTTCACCTTTGATAACCACTGGCCAAGCAATCCCCTCTCTTTTTACACTGACTCTATATGATGGTTAGAGACCTATTTGACCACAATGCTTGTCATGAACAAATAAAGCTACAGTATAAAACTTACAGTGACTTGAGTCATCTTCCTTTTTTTGCCCCCAGAGGCAGGAGGAGGGTCGGCTTTCTGAACTTTGGGAGGCTTTGGTGCATTTCTACTGACTGATGGTCTGTGAGGGAGTCAACAAGAAAACTATCACTATTTATTCTGTACATTACAATAATTAAAAAAAACCACTTTACACTCAATTATCACATTGTAAGTGGTTGGTACTTGTCCCTGATTGGCTCTAGTTTTATTTTTTATCTTTAAGCTCCATCCATCATTTTATTTTTTCCAGCACTCTACCTAGTGCTCTCTTAAAACAAACATGCTCAATCCACTGCTATGTATTCTATTAGATCAATCTTGGTTATACTTATAGCAAAAGACAGAAGAGTACTTACTCCTGTTTTTCTTTTTTCTGTTGCAAATGAGGGTGCACACCATCTTTCTCTATCAAAGGGTTGACATAGATCTTAGTTGTGTAGTCAATGTTTTTCTCCCTCTCTACATCACTATCATAACCTAAAGAATAAGAAAACACGCCATTTCTCAATTATTCAAAGTCCTGCCAAATTTGCTGCCTAAAAAGGATAAAGATAAAAAGTTTCAGTTTCAGGGTAAAAAAAACACACAAAGCTTACAACGAATAATAGCAATTATACAACCAGCGGGTCTGCACCACTAACAACAAAAATTAATATCCTTAAGCATGATAATAATGATAACAAACATAATAATGGAAATACAGATAAAGAAAATGGTTATTTTTTTTTATAGAGAGGATTAATATGGATACACTCAGTGTTTTATTGTGTTTAATGATTAAGGAATACAGTGAAGAGACAGGCAATACAGACCTTCTTCTTCGTCGTCCGTATCAGAGTCATCACTTTCTCCGTGGCAACCATTTTTCCTCTCAGCACCGATCCGTTTCCAAATCATAACCGCCGTGTCAGCCCCTCCCACCGAAATCAGAATGGAGTTGTCATGAGACCATCTCACATTGGTCACATGTGCGCTATGGCCTTGGTATTTTTTGAACTTTGCAAATTTGCCCTGAGAAACGGAATAAAAGAGAATTGATAGGAAGGTAAAAAACAGAGAGAGAAGTTTGATCTTAGGGAGGGAGGGGGAGATGGGCAGTCAATCTTCTCGGCTAACAAGTTGGAAGACTTTGTGAGGTCACTGATAGCAATGTGTAGAGGCAGCTTCTATTCTTGACAACTCCTCCCGCACTTTTCTCAGTGAGAAGACTATAATATCCATGGTGGACCCTTCTGCTGATAAGTTTGGAGTTTTCCTTGTCCTAGATGGGTTGCCAACCAAGAATGGGCAAACATCTACTCCCTTGTACACCTAGCTTTAGCCATATTAAAAGAATATGAATAATATAGTCATAACATAGTCTATAAAAATGTCATTGTTCACTTCAGTTTGTTAACTGATCACAGAGAAGCAATTTTGTATTAAGATATGAAAAGTCTGCATACCGTAGCAGGGTAGTTGAACAGCTTGACAAATCCAAAGTCGTCTGCAGTGGCCAGCAAATCGCCATTGGCCAAGGAGGCAGCGTTGATGTCTGTTACATCACATTTCGGAGGCCATGTACCCTCACACGTATTACCCAGTACACACGTCCAGCTTGACCATCCAAATTTCTCAATCTCTGCATTCCGGAGAGTTATACGTTTGCCTCTTGGAGCTTCAAAGAAAAGCTGTTCTTTGGCACCAGTGTTCACCATGATCACTTTACCTGAGAGGAAAGAAATAACATTGTTCAGTGTCTGATAATTTACTTTTTGGTTGATTAGAAGAGAGGAATACACAGGTTTTAATCTCTATTTCCAAATTTGTAACTCTCATGTTCTACTGCGCAAACTGTTCTCATGAAACGATCACAGCTGGCAGAGATTCATGCTAAGCATCATTGACAGGAATTGAGAAACGGCCTGGCAGTTCAAAGCCAGGCTGTGTCATATCTATGCATGCCCTTGATTTAGGACACTCTACCCAAGTTACCAAAATTCCAGTAGAAATGAGACTGATAGAGCATAATAGGCAGTGCAGATTCAAACCCTGGACAAGTAGATTGCAAAGTGGACAGGTGCAGTGCTTTAGGATGGCAGCCAGGCAATGGGTGCTGTAGCAGGTCCTAGGTTCGAATACTCTCCTGGTCACTTTTCTACTTTCACATTTTTCTCCTTTCAATGGCTTTGTTATCATCTCAATTGCATATTACTCTACATCTGGTTCATTTCCAGTGCTTGCTCCACACTTTATTACCATCCAAATTCCAGGGCTGCACTTCAGCTGATGCCAGGGTTGTCCCTGTCTTCCTTTGGGACAGGCTTGATAAACTAAAAGACAAATTTCCTCTTCAGAGCAAACAAAGGAAATTATAATTATTCATGTTTCTCATTGTTTGTTTCATTGTTTAAATGATGCACAGTTTACAACAAGTATCAATGAGACTGTGGTTCCACTATAATAATGTTTTTATCATTCTTTAGATAAAAGAGATGAAACAAATCGGAATGCAAAAATGAAGTATGGAAAATAATAATTTACGACTGTACCTGATTTGTCCCAGTCAATATGAGTGATGTAGCTGGAAGCCCCTTTGCATGTTCCAACACGCTTTGGTTTCAGCACACTGTATATGTCTACAAAGTTATCATGGGAAGCAACTGCCAAGTACTTTCCAAGATCTGAGAGGAAACAAAATGCTTACAATAACAACAGGAAGCTTGGTGGTGAAGCAGCAACGGGTCCTGAAGGACGAGGTATGATTTTTATTAAAGACACTTCTGATTTTCCTTAGGCAAGGAAACTGTCTCCAACTGCCTCACTCCACCAAGGTGTCAAATGGGTACCAAGGGCAGAGTTCACATAAAGTAATTAAAAGCTATAACACAATAAATCAATAGATAGATTATCTTTATCGAAACCAAATAAATTGATAAATTTTGCATCAACATACCTGGAGAGAATTTGATGTCAGAGATTTCTTCTTTCCTATGGTGCTGGCTAAGCATTTCTTCCATCGTTTCTGCATTGATGACCACAAAGCTTCCTGTGAGGCATGGATAAAAATTCTCATTATATGACATTTTCAAATGCACAGTAATTCATTCAACATTATTTCATGTCAACTTAAACATAAATCAAATCATTACAGTTTTTATTTTTTATTTTCGTTTTATCCCTGTCTGATTAGACTTTTGTACTGACAACAACCTTGGTATGATAGGTACAAAATTAATTATAGAAAATCTAAAAGTATTGTGTAGCACTCCTTTGAAATTATTTCTTTAAATTCTTTTTGCTCTGAAAAAAAAAAAGATTCTTCTCCGTATTACAGCCTACCATCTTTTTGTCCCACAGCAAGTGCCTTGCCATCAGGAGAGAAAGCGATACACCGGGCGGCCTGCTTCATCTCTTTGTAGTGGATCATCTTGCTGTGCTCTGTGTATTCCCATACACGAAGGGTCTTATCATCACCGACAGTGGCAAAGATGTTCTGGGTCGGGTGGGTGGCCAGACCCCACACCTCACCCTCCATGTGACCCTGGAATCAACATTTCATTCATGATAATAAGGTGGGAGAGTAAGCTCTGGATATCATAGGAATGAGTCAGATTTCAAATAATATGCAGTGCAGATACAAGACAAAGCCAAAGAAAGCAGAAAAATGGAAATAGAAATTTATCCAAAGCAGGATTTGAACCTGGGACCTGCCATGACACACATCACCTCGCCGACAGCACAAGACTGCAGGCCTAATCACATGGCAATCTGTTAGCCATACCCTGTTACATTGGTTTATGTGTGTCCAGTTTCCCCTAGATTAGCCATTATCTATCAGCCACAAGGAAAGATAAATTTAAGAGATAAGCTATTCATCACCAACTTTTAGACTGAACTTTTTTGTTACTCTAAAAAAATGTATCTAACGTTCTGAATAAAAAATTGGCATTATAAATGTATTTCAGTTTAAAAGTAGAAAAAAATATGCATTCTACTGTTCCATTTTTTCTTTCTCAAAACTGCTAGAAGATGGATTTTATTACCTCACTCAACCCTAAATTCTTATCTCTGTGTGGCACAACATGTACAAAAAATTGTCTGAGGGTTTAGAAATTTCAATCAAGTACATACTGTTCTTATCATTTTTCAGTACCAGGGGTATAATATCTTTTCTGAGAATATATTAAGAACTATGACCTACCAGGAATGCAAGCCAAATATTTCAGGGTATGGGCTGGGTGAGTTAATATGTACAAAACCAATTACCTGAGCAAGGAGAGTCATGGGACCAGATTTATCAATCTCCAATATCTCTCCATTACGAGTTCCAACTAGGATTTTTCCGTGGCCGAGAACAATTGCTCTGACGGGAGGAGACTCCTGTATCAATATGCCATTCGAACCAGGTGTGAGAGAAGCTCGCTTGATGGCATACGTCTTCAAACACTTCTCAAACTTGTCGTCCCAGAGGCCTACGATACCATCTTTCCCACCAGTCACAAATCCCTAAAGAAAATGA
>JAUEKZ010197191.1:0-11641 GCA_031471865.1 Melibe leonina | reverse complement strand
CATACACACACACACGCGCGCGCGCAGAAATACACACACAGACGTAGAAATACGCACACACAAACTAGCACACACACACACGCAGAAATACACGCATACACACACTCACCCACACTGAGAATACACATATTACCTCACACACACACACTCACACACACACACACACACACTCACACACACACACACACTCACATACACAAAATCACCAATACATCCACCCACACACGATTATTTATTATACAAACACATAACACAATATTCAATACTTACATAATCCCCTTCCTCTCCCCCTCCCTTATCCCCCCCCCATCCCGATACACACATCAAGTTAACGACGTCGTGCTGTCTGTCACGCGGAAATAAATGGAGGGATCAACCAAATATCCCACACAGGCACAGCATATTGGCACCGAGCCAACCAGCCTAAGCACTGCCCACACAACATTGAGCACGACCTAGCGAGACAGCTGCAGAATACAGTACGCCTATATAAACGTCTTATAGCCACATCTTAGGAATGATAGGGTCGGGGTTCGAACCCAAGACCTACCAGTTCCACGGAGGACGCTCTACCAACTGAACCACGGTGTCGGTTTATCAGTACTAAATCGTGTCATTAAAGAGGAGGTGCGGCGGTTGAGCTGGTAGCGATGCGACACAACCTGGGGCGGAAGGGAGGGGGCGGGTTATTTGTTTTGGGGGCGCAATAGCTCAGTTGGTAAAGCATCAGACTGTTGTGCTGAAGGTCCTGGGTTCAATCCCCTTTAGAGGCGGATTTTCTTTCCGGGACCAGAAAACCCCACTGTCGACTCAGCAGTAAAAATGGGTACCTGGCCCTCCATACAGCAATGTCTTAGTCCTACAAACAAATTGTAACACGCCTAACAGGCGCTTGTCTGGTCCTATGTGTTTCAATGTTTGCTGTTGACCGGGAAAGTAAAAAGTGTGAAGCGCAATGAGCACAATTCGTGAATATCAGCGCTGTATAAGCCTCCACTTTAACTTTAACTTTGTTTGTTTGTTTGTTTATTGAGACTTTTAGGGCTTTCGCAACTGCTATGGTCATTTTATAAGCGCCCAGGGGTAGCTAATTAAGATGATAGGCTAGTTAAAAGAACAGCCAGACTTTGACCCTGCCGGGATTGCTACATGCAGCATTTTATTTGCTTTAATTTTTTTAATTTTTTTGTGTGAAGTTAATTTTATCTACTCCAGTTAGATCTCCGACTTCACCTAGGTGACAAATGAGTAGCAACCCATTTTTTGTGCTCGGAAGGTAATCAATCTATAAAAGACAAGCTGCCTATTCAGAGAATGGCAGCCAATAATTTCTATAACCGCTTCATGTTAAGGAAACCGGATTTTTTGTTTGTTTAATGAGTGGTCCAAAGATTCTATGCGAGCCCAAGAGACGGTCTAGATCTTACACACATATACACACACACACACACTCACACACCCACACACACATACACACATACACATACACATACACACACTCACACACATAACACTCACATACACACACAGTTAGTTGTGTACACACATGCACACACATATACACACATATAGACACACACAGAGTTGTGTAATAATATGTTAAGTTTTGCTTCAACAACAGCAGCAGCTGGTTACAAGTGAACGCTATCAGATCGCATTAGCGTAAATATTGGAGGATATGGAAGATTACGATGATGATGATGATGATGACGATGACGACGATGAGGAGGAGGAGAAAAGGGGGAGTGTAAAGGACAAGAAGGATAAGGAGGAGGAATCGGAGGTGGTTGAAAAGAAGGAGGAGGAGGAGGAAGAGGAGGAGGGGTGGGGGGGGGGGTGATGGTGAGGAGGATTTGAGGGGGGGATTGAAAAGGAGAAGCTGGGGGAATAGAAGAAAGAGAGGCATAGAGAGAGAAAGGGAATGAGAGACGGAGAGATGGAGAGAGAGCGATAGAGAGACCGAGAGAGAAAGAGAGAGAGATAGAGAGAAGAGGAAGAAGTGAGATTAATAGAGAGGACAATATAGAGTATTATAATATTTAAAAAAAATATATTCCCATTACAATGGTTTGTTGTGCCTGTGCCGAAGAAGGCCTAAGGCCGAAACGTTGATGTTGTCATTTATTTATCTTTGTCTTTTTCATGTCAGTTGCAATATCCTTTCTTTTCTAAACTTGTAACAACCAACCAAGAAGCCAGGAAATTATCGAACACAAAAATTTGTTTACCAGTTTATATTGCGATATATATCGTTTCCGGCAACATATGGTTGGCCTCGATTATGATGTTCTTCTTGCAGTTGTTGTCGTTGATTGTGTCTAAGAGGAAATTGAGGTGGCTTAAAAAGCTTATTGGTTTATCGATAGCGATTGGACTGTTACTTAGGTAAAATGCTGTTCGATATCAACGGAATTTCGTTATTGACACGATTCATTGTATCGAAAATTTCATAATTTGATAAATTGATATTTTATCGATATGGTCGTTATACTCCGATTTATTTGATACTACTTTGATAAATTATAAAATCGAAGGCAGCACATTTTGATTATTGATATATTAAAAAGTCACCGTGTATTTGTTGATATCGTGATAGGATATTGTATAAAATACTATGACATCTGGTGAATTAGAAATGGTTGGATGGTGACAACATGGTTGATGGGGATTGGGCTTGTGTTGGGGGGACGGGGGTGAGGAAGGGGAGGGGTGGTGTGTGTGTGGGGGGGGGGGGGGCTGGGATAGAAAGAAAGATGAAGAGAGAGGGAGAAGAGAAAGATATATATATATATATATATATATATAATGATATATATAGAGTAGGCGTTGGGAATGACATGTAATTTATGTGTGTGAACGTGATTTAAATTTGTTTTTTGCCTGAGTCAGAAAGAAAGAGAGAGAGAGAGAGAGAGAGAGTACATTTTCAAAATGTTGCAGATTTCAGTTGGGTTAGAATGAGACTTTGCTGTGAAAGGGTTAAACACCTTTTCATAGCCACGAGCTCCTGGTGGGAGAGGTACATAAATGTCAATGTTAACCCTTTCAATGCCAGAACTACTGCTCAAACAAGTAACTAGGTATATTAAAAACATTTCAAGATTTGACTGCTCTTATATAAGGTAAATAATATTTCAATCGACTGACAAATTCCAAAAAGTCTGAAATCTAATTTATTTACATGGTGCAAGTAATAACATAATAAAGATTTAAAAAATGTTGCATACTATTCTGTTTGGCTAGAATAATCTGACCTCGCTGTGAAAAGGTTAACATTTAAGGTATGACGCGGCCTGAGGTTCGAACCCACCGACTTGCCGGTTCCAAGACTGACGCTCTACCACTTGAGCCAGGGGGGGGGGAGTAGGGACGGGAAGAGAAGCAGAAAGGTGGAAGAGGAAAGGGGGGAAGGAGAAGGAGAGAAGAGAGAAGCCAATAATAGTATATTCAGTTCAGATGGACTTGATTGGTTTCGACTCTAGGGATGAATTAGAGAAACCAGATGTCGTGCAGCTAATGTTAATCCACGCATGAAAAAAGTCTATATGAGATCATGGAGTGATATCGTGGTCAATATATATCTACGATGATTGACATAAAAAAGATATAATCTCACCTAATACACACACACGCGCGCGCACACACACACACTGACATACACACAAATACACACACTGACATACACACACACATATACACAAAAACACACACATACACACACACACACACACAAACACACACACACACAGAAATACATACACACATACACACACGCAAACACACATACACACACACACATACACACACATACACACACATAACACATAAACACACACATACACACACACACAAACACACACACACACATACACACACACACACATACACACACACACATATAATATATATATGATGATGTTACAACGGGGGTTTATAGTGGACGTTTTCCATTGCAAACAGCTCCAGGCGCTAACCATGGCAATATTTCATCACAATTCAACATCCTCGTCCAAAGACTCTCTCATCATTATTGTATATTCTAGAAATGAGGCAAACTTGAGAGAGTATGCAGTGCAGAAACGAGACGAAGCCAAGGAAAGCAGAAACAAATGGAGAAACAGAAAAAAACAGAAAAACATTTTCCAGAGTGGGGTTCGAACCCGGGACCCAGCTACGGCACCCAACGCCTGGCCGGCAGCACGGGCACCGGGATAACCACTTGAGCTATCCCACCTTACTGTATATTATAGACATGAACACTCACATAGATAAGTCTATACATTTTAAAGGCTGCATGCGTTTGACGTCATAATGACAGCATACACGCAGCTCACTGAAATCTGAAAGGAGTGGTTAATAGGCCAGTATTGTGGGACAAGGACAAAGCAAGACAGACACACAAAAAAGCAACGTTTCGACCGAAGGTTTTCTCACTGAAGTCTGATTTATATGGTATAAGAACACGTACATTTTCAATATTTTGCATAGTATTCCGTTGGTTACATTCAGATCTTGCTGTGAAAGGGTTAACCCTTTCACTGATGGGTCTGATTATAAACCAACTGAAATATGCAAAATCTTTAAAATGTACGTGTTCTTATGTCAGATAAATCAGATTTCAGTGAATTGAGATATGCCAAAAGCCTGAATTTCAGGCTTTTGGCATATCTCAGTTCACTGAAATCTGATTTATCTGGTATAAGAGCAGGCAAACCTTGAAGATTTTGGTGTCCTTAGCGGTGAAAGGGTTAAGTGTACTTACATAAGCTCCTGTTCCAGAGCGGAGAGGCGTTCAGTGGAGCCGGTGGTGGAGTGTGCTCCTCCTGGACTGGTGTCATTCATGTAGGGACTGTATATTGGGGGACGGCAGGGGGGGGGGGGTGGGGTGGAGGGTGGTTGAGAAGGGGGGAAGGAGGAAGGGGGAAGGAGGAGGGGAGGGGAAGGGGAAGGGGTTGAGGGGGAAGAAGGATGGTGTAGGTGGGGGAGGGAAGGGGGGAGGAGTTGAGGGGGAAGGAGAGGGTAGAGGTGGTGGAGGGGGAGGAGTGGGGTTGACGTGTGTATGTGTGTGTGTGGGGGGGGGGGTGGAGGTGGGGGAGGGGAACAGGTGGGAAGGGGGTAGATGAGGAGGGGGAGGACGAGGAGAGGGAGGAGGTGGTGGAGGAAGGGGAGGATGGTGGAGGTGGGAGAGGAGGTAGGTGGGGAGGGAGGAGGGGTAGAGGAGGATAGGAGGGGGGAGAGGGAGTTGAGATGAGGAGGGAAAATGTGGAAGAGAAAGGGAGGGGAAAAGGATAGAAGAGAGAAAAGGAGAGACTGATATAAGAGCGAGTGATGCACCGATTATCATTGCTATTTACTTCATTTTCAATCATTTTGTATTCGTTCTTTGTTTTGTTTATTGAGAGTTTTAGGGCACTTGCAACTGCTATGGTCATATAAGCGCCCAGGGGTAAGTAAGATGATAGGCTAGTTAAAAGAATAGCCAGACTTTGACCATGCCAGGGACGTTTCACAGAGAGACGATTTACAGGGAAAAAATTATCATCTCTTAAAAAAGGTGACAAAGAGGTGATTTACAGGGAAAAATTATCATCTCTTAAAAAAGGTGACAAAGAGGTGATTTACAGGGAAAAAAATATCACCTCTCACAATTCGTTCTTGAAGAGTCTATGATATAGACTGTATGCGTTGAGTCAAAATATTCACAACAGTTACAGCGAAATGGGCGAAGTGGCCTTGTGGTAAGGCATTGCACTGGCAACCCAACACACTGGGTTTTGAGCCCCTGTTTTGGCACTTCGTAATCTCTTTGGGCAAGAAGAGATTTACCACACATTGCTCATTAGCACAACATTCTTTGTTTGTTTATTGAGAGTTTTAGGGCGCTTGCAACTGCTATGGTCATATAAGCGCCCAGGTGTAAGTAAGAGGATAGGCTAGTTAAAAAACAAGGCAGACTTTGACCCTACCGCGGACATTTCACTTAGAGATGATTCCCAAAGAAAAAATATCATCTCTTAAAACAGATAACAAATAGATGAGTTACAGGAAACAAAATCCCCTCTGACAATCACAAAGCAGGACACACAAACAGATGATGGCTATCACCCACATCATGCACTATTATGGTTCAGGGAGACCCATGATATTCTACCACCCTTTGTGTACAAAAGTACTCAGTCCTTCTAGATAGAAATTGACCCTGTAGTTAGGAACCACAATGAAAAAACATGGGGGATGACCATACGTTTGTTAGGACAACAGGTAGGACCAAGACTGAGCTAACAGATACACAACAGCTGTGTGTGTATGTTTGCTAGGGAGCACTGCAGAGAATGATGGAAAAAGTAAGATGACAGGTAAAGCCAAATGAGAAGAAACAGAAGCGACAACCAGAGGGGCCCACAAGATGTCTTTTATCAAAGATCAGCAACAAACACATTGAGCTGCTTGAGATCTTGATAAAATCTTTATGTAGCTCATCTTGCTTACACGACTGCCAATAAAGACAACATGGGCTCGCAGGAGTGATGGAACAACATGGATGATTCCTGTTGGCGTCGAGCTTAGGTCCAATGAATAATCTATGTCCATTCTTAGGACACCAAGGCAACCCACACTAAAAGATGATTCAGATTTCTGGGAATTCACATAAGCAAAACGCCTGAATTTCAGGCTTTTGACATCTCTCATTCCACTTAAACTTATAACATCGAAAACATCCATCACCACAACCACATCCCATCCCCACCCTCACCCACACCCCTCTTACGTATTAAGGTCACTGAGAGGACAGAGCAGACCCCCTTCCTTATCCCATCCCCACCCTCACCCACACCCCTCTTACCTATTGAGGTCACTGAGAGGACAGAGCAGACCCCCTTCCTTAGCACTGGAACTTCTGCCTAACAGCCTATGCGCATGCGTCAGGTCCAAACCGGATGTGACGTCATCGCTAACATTGTCTGTACTGGTGCTTGTGCTGCTGGACAGATTCAGAACGACGCCGCCTTTTGTTTGTTGCTGCTGCTGCTGCTGCTGCTGTTGTTGTTGTTGTTGGTAGGGATGCTGCAAATGGTGCTGGTGGTTGTGGGTGACTGGTGTGAGCTGTAGAAGGTCGGCGGAGCAGCTGATGTTGATGCTGTTGCTGCGTTGCTGCTGTTGTTGAGGATGAGGAGTGCCTGGTGGGGAGAGGTACTGTAGTACGTCAGTCATCTCCATGGAAACGGACTGTTGTCGTCTTGAAGGGTCGAGAAGTGCGAGGGCGGAGTCTGAAATGGCGGTGGTTTAGGGGGGGGGGGGTTAGGGGGAAAGGAGGAGAGGGTGGAGATAGGAGGGGAGGAGATGTTGAAGGTAGGGGGAGAGGGGGGTGAGGGTGTCCATGGTGTTAGGTATGGCGAAAGGAGGGCGGAGGGGAGGGGAGTAGAGGGGAGGGGAGTAGAAGGGAGGGGTTGGGGTAGGAGGGGAGGAGAGGATGTAAAATGTTTGAACAGGGTGATAAAAAGTTAACAAACTGCAGAGAAGAGAAGAGAAGAGAGAGAGAGAGAGAGAGAGAGAGAGAGAGAGAGAAAGAGAGAGGGACAGATAGAGAAACAGAGAGAGAGAAAGATAGAGAGACAGAGAGAGAAAGAGAGACAGCGATAGAGACAGAGAGAAGCACACACAGAGAGAGAGAGAAAAAGATGGATAGAGAGAGAGAGAGAGAGAGAGATGGGAAATAACGAAAATACAGATCTATCTATCCATATAATACCCATTACACCAAGTGGTGTCTAGGGCAGCAACAATAGTCCTGCACTCTTTCCTGTCAGTTGCCAACCTCCCCAGAGAAGGTCAAGAGCGACATGGAGTAAAATGCAGATAATAGGCAGATAATGATGAATTAATATACGTATTATTATTGCCTCAAACCCTATTATGGCACAATGAGATAGCCTTGCCCGAACAATCATAGGTGACGTGAACTAAGGGAAGTAACCTCAAATTTACTCAATGTTCTCTCTTCTTGTTAAAGTAAAATAGTAAGTTATGTCCCTTTACCCACTGGGGAAAACAAAACGAAACAATACAAAACATCTACAGCAAAAACAAAACAAAATTTGATAGAAAAAAATAAAAAAGAGTGAAAACTGAAAACCTCTCCCATTTGCGATGAAATCTGTAAAAAAAATTAAATTTATAGGCAGGAGGTCCAGACACATATAGTGTGATGACATAGTCACAACAAGCCTGTAACAAACAGTTTGTAGTTATTTTTTAAATATTTGACCCACTCAACGGAGTCACAGTATACTGACACCGGGCCAACAAGTCTTGGCACCGTACTTGTAACGTCGAGCGCCTGATATATCAATTAATTATTTTAGGATTGAATTAAAGTAGATCGATGCAACATTCACCACACTCGTATAAGCGTTAACCCTTTCACAGTTGGGTAGTAGCTTCGTATGGTGAAAGCCAAAACCCGGTAAACGGGGGTGGCACTCCGGGATCGACACGTTGGTGCCGGTTCGGAGACCTTGGTGGAGAACCTGGGACGACCGTTTTTAGGCGGTCGCCTGCCCCATGGTTTAGAGCGAGCGCAGGCGCCCGTTCGTCACCGCGGCATCTCCGGGGCTTCACAGTTGGGTATGATCGATTATAACCGAACAGATAAGATGCATGCACAGTCTTCAGAATAATGAGTTATATTTATCTTATACCTGATAAATCAAATTTCAAGGGACTGGCATGCCAAAAGCCTAAAATTCAGGCGTGTGGCATTTATGTAAGTCTACGGAAATTTTATGTTATCTGGTATAACAACATAAAATTCTTAAAGATTTTCATATCTCCTTAGTTGATAAAAAGTAATCTTCGCATCAAAAGGTTTAATCCTTTCTATGCTGATATTATTTCATAAATTGCTAACTAGATATCAAAATCCTTAAGATTTGGCTGTTCTTATTCCCCATAAATATGATTTTAGTGAACTCTTATTTATCGGGAATAATTCATGTTATTTTTCCAAGATTTTGCATGATATTCTTTTTGTTACATTTGGACCAGGTAGTGAAAGGGTAACATAATAATAATAAAAAAGGTCTCGATCCATCTATCTATCATCCTGTATTTTGTAGCTGTGTATATTATTATCATCATAATATATCAATCAAGATAACTCCGTCGATCTGCCATGGCAAGATTTATTTTCGTGGTTATCTCCCGTCCTTGGTTTTGTCACATTATGATAATATTATGGGACCCGTCACCACAGTCCGATACACAAGGTACAGTGGCTAGAGTAGAGTTGTCACCTAGAATAACCATAATGAAATTAACTTTAAGAAACTATTTTAAAAACAAATTAATTTCTTATTTCCAACAACGTGGATATTTGATATCAAGAAAAAGACTTTGAAAAAAACAAAAGTTTTAAATAATATAAAACTATGTGATCTTTAAGTTAGTGAGAGTAACTTAGTGTTTTTCTGAGATGTACCTTGTCTACCAAACCGTGGTGATGGGTCATATAATGGACTTTTTTCTGCCTTGAATGTAAATGCACACAGAAATTAAGGTTACCAGCAATGTACAACTTAAGTTATACAGACACACTAAAAAACAGTGTGATGGTGTCATTTTTTTTAAAGGGGGGGGGGGGGGGGTGGCGAGGGAGTGGAAACGACTTACTCGTTGTTGCTGGCAAAATGGAACTATGTCATGTTTATGACGTCAAACATATTGGGACTATCCTGTGATATCATGCTCTCATCCATAGAGCTCAGGCTACCCCAACGACACAACTTGACAATAAATTATAGACTGTATGCGGTTGACGTCAATGCGACAATACGCCCGCAACTAAGTCAGTAGTGTTCACCTCACCTCCCCCCTCCCTATTACACCATAACACAACTGTGTGTGTAAGTTAGTAAAGTGTGGGCATCGTTGTGAGTATTTTGCCTCAACGCATACAGTCTTTATTATATTATGCAGGTTTGTTAAACAAAAATGAAAAAGAAAAAAAGGGGGATGAAATTACCCCATCCATCCCTGCCTTACTACCCCCCCCCCTCTCTCTCTCTCTCTCTCTTTCTCTCTCTCTCGCTCTCTCTCTTTCTCTCTCTCTTGCTCTCTCTCTCCCTCTCTCTCTCCCTCTCTCTCCCTCTCCCTCTCTCTCTCTCCCTCTCTCTCTCTATCTCCCTATCCCTCTCTCTCTCCCTCTTTCTCTCTCTTCCTCTTTCTCTCTCTCTCTCCCTCTCTCTCCCTCTTTCTCTCTCTCTTTATCTCTCTCTCTCTTTCTCTCTCTTTCTCTCTCTCGCCCTCTCTCTCTCTCCCTCTCTCTCTCCCTCTCTCTCTCTCTCTCTCTGTCTCTCCTCCCCCTCCCCTTTTCCTCTTGAAAAAAAAAGCAAATGAACTGAACAAAGGCAAAAGCAATAACCCAAAAGAAAAAAAAAAGGAAAAACAGTAGAACAATAAATTATTATTAAATACTTATATACTATTTAACACCAAGCTAAAATCAAACCTAAGCCGTACTCCAAACCCAAACCTAATGGATCTCTATAAGAATAACTAAAAAAAATAAATATAAAAAAATAAATAAATCCATCAATCAAGCAATAATAATAATGCATAGTTTTATAGAGCGCCTTTTCTCACAAGAGCTCAAAGCAATCACTCGGTCAGGCCAACTGACACAAACATAACATACATAAAGACACGCATGAAATAACATTACAATTCCTTTTGAGATAAAATTCTCCAAAGTTCAAAGAAAACAAAAAATTAAATTGCTTTCAACTGAAATGAAAATGATAATTTAAAAATATGTTACTAACTTCAATTAATTAACAAAAACAAAACAAAAGTCGCTTTCGATTTCAAGGATAAAGATCAAAGAGAAACAGGACAATAATAATAATAGTAATAATAAATTAATACCAAACGCTTGATTAGAGTCTAATTCAGAAGCAAATCATAAGGAAGCGAACGAGGAGATGTAGGTGGGGGTATAAATAGAATACCGGGTATTCCCGCTACTACTTGATTACCTTCAAGAAGGGGAGGTAAGGACCTGGATCTGTCTTTTTCGTAGACAGCTTGTGGCAGAGAGAGAAGAGTGAATGGGATAGAGAGGGGAAGAGTGGGGAATAAAGGCATAGAGGGGGGATTAAAGAGGCAGAGAGCAAAAATGAGGGGATGAGGGTGGAAGAATGAGCAGAGAGGGGGAGGGGGGAAAGAATTAAAAGGAAAATAGGGGCAATGAGGCAGACATGATGAAAGGCGTAGAAAGTGAGTGGATGGAAGGGGCAGAAAGGGATAGAAAGGGGTAGGAGTGGATAAAATGGGAAGAAATTGGTAGAAGGGGGCAGAAAGTGGATGAAAGGGGAAGAAAGGAGAAAGTGGTTGGAAGCGGTAGAAAGGGACAAAGGATGGATGAAAGAGACAAAGAAGAAAAAGCCGTTTAGAATGAGACGTAAAGGAAAGAGTAACGTAAGGGGGGGGGGGGGGATATATAGGTGATGTGGGAGGATGGTGTTGTTGGGGATGAGAGGAAAAGATGTCGGGTGTGTGACAGAGAGAGAGAGAGAGAGAGAGAGAGAGAGAGAGAGAGAGAGAGAGAGAGAGAGAGAGACATAGAGACAGAGAGAGAGAGAGA
>JAUEKZ010197148.1:0-11645 GCA_031471865.1 Melibe leonina | reverse complement strand
CATAGGCAGACACCGGGCAATACATACCAGGCACGTCTGGTTTTCTGCTGAGGAAGAAAACAAAGTCAGTGAAGCATTATATTGCATCATCATATCTTATTTAAAAAAAAGTATAAGTCCTTTACAGTGATGATAAACAGCAAATTCTCAAAATGGTGGAAAACGATCGGCACTTCAGAAATATGCGCAAAACCAGCACCCTAATTCCCCTGTCATCCCATTTAAACTTTGACGATAATAAAAGAGGAACAAATTTGGAGGCAGGCAAAAATGGCGGAATAAGATTATCATCACTGCCTTCAGAGCTCACTGGCCCATAGAGTCGGATCTTATCTCGGTTTCCATAGCGTGAAACAGACGACAAATGACATTGGATTACCACCCTCTTGATTGGACACTTGTCCGTCGCAGATTACTTTCCCCAACCCAAATTGTTAATTGGTATCCATTTTACACCTGCTGGGTGGGTTTGAGGCAATTTGAGGAGTAAATTTTCCTTGCCCTGGAAAAACCTGAAGTGCCGCTAGTAGGAATCGAACCCAGTGCCCAAGGGTCTCCACCTGTTCAGCCACCACCATTCCTTTCCACTGAGAAACATATCGTTTCTTGGACAGTTATTGCCTAACCCTTTCACAGTATTGTCTGATTCTGACTGACCAAACAACTGGACTATGCAAAATCTTTCAAATTAACGTGTTCTTATACAATTATTTTTTTTGTACCAGGCTTTGCATAGAAATCTATAGGATTCTGTCTCTAATCTAATGTCATCTCCAATGTTCAAAAATTACTTCTCTGCTTTCTTTTTTGGGGGGTTTTTTTGTTTGTTTTATTTTAGAAATTGAATATTGAGCCTGTAGTCAATGGATGGGGTAAAGCATGTTAAAAGAACTTTGTATTATTCATTATTATTATTTTTATTGTTATCCTTATTATGATCATTAATATTATTATTATTATTATTATCATCATTATTATTATTATTATTAATATTATTATCATTATTATTATCATTATTACCATCATTACCATTATTATGATTATTATTATTATTATCATTATTACCATCATTATCATTATTATGATCATTAATATCATTAATATTATTATCAATATTAGTACCCCATATCTTCACACATTAATTTGTTACATGATTGAATTGGATGGGATGGGACAGCTGAAAACTCACCTTTAGACAACGGAGAGCTGTGCTGTGAGTCTGTCAGCTTCTGGTTCAAGTAAGGCTGACATATGGCTGTAATTTGCATGTTTTCATACTGGGACACGTAAGTTTGTTTTATTTCTATGTCCTCTTCTTCTTCACCTGGAGGAGGAAGAAAAAAAAAGATCAGAAAAAATTATTATTTTTCATGAAACAAAAAGCAACCAAAGTAAAATATACATAGTTCTTGTAAACTAGTAAGGTTTTTCATATCTTGGGTTTGTTTGTTTTTTTTTGGTTGAGAATTTTTGGACACTTCTAAATGCAATATTTGATTCTTGTTTATAGTTCACATGCCTTCAACATCTCCAAACCAGTATGCTACTCGTGCTAGAATCTGTTGTTTTGTTTTGTTTTGGGTTTTTTTTAAACACATTTTATTCTTAAAGGGAAATAATAAACGGGGATTGATGTGAATTATTGTGAACATTTTTCAGCAGCCATTTGATTCTCTTTTCGAGTAGTAGCAGATTACAAGTGGAAAGGTGTGCGCTGCCTTGTTTTGAGGGCAAAGAGATGGGTGCTATAACACGTCTCAAGATTTAAATCCATCCCTTTTCGTCACTCTTGCATTTCTCGATTTTTCAGCATTCTTTCTATGGCTTTGTCTCATATCTGCATTGCATATTATTTCAAATCTGAGTCCTAACTATTTTCAATACTCGACTTAATCTCCCTCCTCCCCCCCCCCCCTCCCCCTCATCCCCACTTGATTATAAGTAATCCTTTCACAGAGGCATCTTATTCCTACCAAACGGAAATATACAAAATCCTCATAAAGTACATGTTCTTCTTACACCAGATTAAACACATTTCAGTAAACTGACATATATATGCCAAAAATTTGAATTCCAGGCTGGTGGCATATATATATATATATGTGTTATTAGTTCCCTGGTGAAATTGGATTTCAGTTCATTGAAAATTGGGATTTATCCTATAAAATAACACGCATATCTTGAAGATTTTGATGTATCTTATTAAAGTGGTTTGATTAGAACTAACTAACAATAGCCTTAGCATTGAAAGGGTTCAAGAAAAAGTCAACGACTTACTCGGTGGTTTCACCAGCATGCGACAGTTGAAGTTACATCCTGATGTGGTGGGGTTGTCACTGGGCCAGGCCAAACCACTCGCTGATAGATAGATAGATAGATAGATAGATAGATGGATGGATGGATGGATGGATGGAGGGAGGGAGGGAGGGAGGGAGGGAGGGAGGGATGGATGGAGGGAGGGAGGGATGGAGGGAGGGATGGAGAGAGAGGGACTAACTTATAGATAGATCGATAAATAGATAGAGATTTAGAAAGATAGACAGAGAGAGAAAGAGAGAGAGAGAGAGAGAGAAGAAGGAGGGGGAGGGGCAGTCGAGGGGCAATCGACGGATCGAAACAAGTGAAAACAGATTTGGGTCCGCAGTCGGGAAGTATCAGAGCGTGTTGAGTTTGTGTCGCCTTTTGTTTTGACTGGATTTGGATGGGTGTTGACTTAGACGTAGGAAGGGCTCTCCAAGCCCCAACATATTACAGCGGCCGATTTCGATCTGTGCCCCCAAACAGTAGCCGGGCCGCACCGTGGCCGAACGGTAGCAGGTAACATTACCTGTGGTTGTCCTGAAGACCGGCGAATGGCGTCGATCCCCTTGATCCCCGCTGATTGCTGACGTAATAGATAAGACCTGACGTATCGATTCGGTGGTTTTTAGTACTGCCACTACTACTACTACTTAATCTGTGTCTGTCATTTTTCTTTATTATGTATTGTTATCTGCCTGGCTATCTATTGGTCTTATTTTTTAAATTGTCTCTTTCTAGTCTCTCTCTCTCTCTCTCTCTCTCTCTCTCTCTCTCTCTCTCACACACATACTCTAACAATCTCTCTCTCTCTCTCCCATTCTCCCCTTCCTCTTTCCCCCGTCTCTCTCTACCTCCATTCTCTCTCTCCCCAATCGCACTACCAATCCATCCCCTCCTCTGATCTCTCTCTCTCTCTCTCTCTCTCTCTCTCTCTCTCTCCATCCCCCACATCTCCCTATCACCTCCCCACCTCTCCCTCTCCTATTTTCACTATCTCCTTCTTCTCTCCCTCACTCTCTCCCCCTTCTCTACCCCCCTCTCCCGTCCCCTTTCTTCCCCTCTGCTCCCCCCCCCATTCTGTAGCACAGTCCACCCAATCCCATTGCTTCCCATGTGTCCTGTCCTGTCGTGTCGTGTCAAGGTCTGTGTCTGTGTCTCTATGGGGGCAATGCAATGCAGTCCTCCCGTTCTCACGCTAAGCCTGATATAATGTGTACACACTACACACTACGCAGTACACACTACACACTACGCAGTACTTACTACACACTACACACTGCACACAACGACACATTCTCCAAACACACTACACACTTTACACGACAACACATTATCCATCCAATACATACACATACACGCACATACATAAACACATACACACTCGAACACACACGCACATAGACACTCGAACACACACACACACACACACATTCATGCATACCAGCTTAAAACACAAGAGACAAGACACACGTTGAATATTTTTTTATTTGTTTAGTGACTAACACATATAGGCACCGTGGCCTAACTGGTAGCGAAGCAGCACAGAACCTGGGGGCTCCGGGTTCGATTCCTACGAGTGGCACTTCTGTTTTTTTCCTTTGACAAGGAAATTAACACCAATTGCCTCACCCCACCCAGGTGTAAAATGGGTACCAATCCACAAATTTAGTTGGGGAAAGTAATCTGCGATAGACCAGCGTCCTATCCAGAGGGTGGCAACCATTGTCATTTGCTCGCTTCTTACTTTTAAAAAAAAGGGATAAGCTCCGGATCCATGGGGCATAAGGCTCTAACGGACTTACTTTTAGATACATACACACGGAGAAACGGAAAAAATACCGCACACAAAAATCATGAACTAATGATAAAAGAGATGTCGGAGGTGATTCTACGACCATGGCAGACCCGTATAGTAGAATTAGTGTCGGGTGTGCCGCACAAAAGACATATAATTGTGTGTTATGACGAGACAGGAAATAAAGGCAAATCATTCCTTTGCCGGTATCTGGCAGCCAAAATGGACGCCTTGATTGTAACATCGGGGAGAACTCAAGATATTAGTTATGTGTATAAAAATGAAATTATTGTTGTATTTGATATATGTAGAAGTATGGATGAGTTTATCAACTGGGGTGTGATTGAGAAAATGAAGGATGGCCACTTATTCAGTGGAAAGTATGAAAGTGAAGTAAAGTTCTTCCCACAGCCCCACGTAGTGGTGATGACAAACAGTTACCCAGACAAGACAAAACTTAGTTTGGATAGATGGAATATACACATTTTGTAAATGTTTCAAAATAAAACTTTATTTATTGAAATTACGGTATTGTTGTCCATTTCTTAGTCCTCTGAAGTAGTAGATCTGAGTGAATTCGTAATGAATCTTATACTGGTTAGTACTCGGTGTTGGACTGCTGTTGGGAGGGCCTGAAAAGCCAACCTGAACGCCATTGATAGAGTTGTTATTAGGATGATTGGCAACATCATACCAAGGATTTCGGACAGATTTCGGGCCGTCTGTGGCGACACCGGCTGAATACTGCTGGAATTTAGGATCGAGAGATACAGTGACGACTTGCCATGGTTTGAGTAGTTTCCACTTAGAAGTGGGTACTTGTCTGAAAGCGTCCTCGTCTTTGAAAATCCTTCCTTGAGCATCAGCATCATAGCAAGTCCACATGCGTACCACTTTATCATCTTCATCGGAGATAGCTTTCGCAGCGCTCTCTAGGTGAAACTTGTAATAACATTTCCCCATACGAACTTCATCGTATAGAGTTGCTAGGGCAGAATAAGATGGATATTGGGATAAAGTTGCCCACGACGAGACACAGATGTGATAAGACCATCCAACCTCCGATCCGGGGTTGATAGGGCTGATAGAACCAATCTTGCGATGAACAATTCGAAGTATTTGTGGTTTAGCAGATGCACGACGTTTACGTGTGCGTGGACGTCGGGAGACAAGATTGGGCCGAAAGCGAGAGCGATAACGCCGCGAAGTGCGTATACGCTTAGCAGGATAACGTCTGCGAGCATAGGCTTTTCGTTTACCAAGGTAGTTAGGCATCGTAAACTTTTCCACCTATAATATAAAATTTCATACTAATAATAAATTTTGGATAGGTGAGTTACTAAGGTAAGCTAGCTCCATGGCCGCGAGTGGTTGGCCACCGCTCAAACGCCGCGGGGCTCGGTCCGTCGATCTTCTCTCGATAACACAGTTATTTAAAAACTATTATTAGTATGCTCGGGATCCGGGATCCAAGATTTAGGGTAATACTGACCTAAATCTTGGATCCAAGCATGACAAAACGAGGGCAAATGGCAAAAAGGTGGTGTTTAACGCTCAACAACCCCCCGGTAGGCGCGTTCGAGGCTATCAAGCTGACATGTAACAAAAAGACATGTACTTATTGCATTTTCGCAAAGGAAGGAGAGGGAAAGACCCCACACATACAAGGATTTTTCAACCTTATAAAAAAAGAAAGATTAACAACATTAAAAAAGAAATTTCCCGGAGCCCACCTGGAAGTTTCAAGAGGAACTGATGTACAGAACAAAGCGTATTGCGAGAAGGAAGGGAACGTAGAGTTCGAATGTGGAGAACCGTCCAAGACAGTGACGAGCAAACTGTGTGTTACAGAAGCAGTCGTACTAGCGAAGAAACTAGTAGCTGAACCGAAATATAAATTCAACGATGATGAATGCGAGGTTTTCCTCCAATATTCATCAAAAATTGAGAGTTTAGTGCGACGACTCACCGCACACAAAAATCATGAACTAATGATAAAAGAGATGTCGGAGGTGATTCTACGACCATGGCAGACCCGTATAGTAGAATTAGTGTCGGGTGTGCCGCACAAAAGACATATAATTGTGTGTTATGACGAGACAGGAAATAAAGGCAAATCATTCCTTTGCCGGTATCTGGCAGCCAAAATGGACGCCTTGATTGTAACATCGGGGAGAACTCAAGATATTAGTTATGTGTATAAAAATGAAATTATTGTTGTATTTGATATATGTAGAAGTATGGATGAGTTTATCAACTGGGGTGTGATTGAGAAAATGAAGGATGGCCACTTATTCAGTGGAAAGTATGAAAGTGAAGTAAAGTTCTTCCCACAGCCCCACGTAGTGGTGATGACAAACAGTTACCCAGACAAGACAAAACTTAGTTTGGATAGATGGAATATACACATTTTGTAAATGTTTCAAAATAAAACTTTATTTATTGAAATTACGGTATTGTTGTCCATTTCTTAGTCCTCTGAAGTAGTAGATCTGAGTGAATTCGTAATGAATCTTATACTGGTTAGTACTCGGTGTTGGACTGCTGTTGGGAGGGCCTGAAAAGCCAACCTGAACGCCATTGATAGAGTTGTTATTAGGATGATTGGCAACATCATACCAAGGATTTCGGACAGATTTCGGGCCGTCTGTGGCGACACCGGCTGAATACTGCTGGAATTTAGGATCGAGAGATACAGTGACGACTTGCCATGGTTTGAGTAGTTTCCACTTAGAAGTGGGTACTTGTCTGAAAGCGTCCTCGTCTTTGAAAATCCTTCCTTGAGCATCAGCATCATAGCAAGTCCACATGCGTACCACTTTATCATCTTCATCGGAGATAGCTTTCGCAGCGCTCTCTAGGTGAAACTTGTAATAACATTTCCCCATACGAACTTCATCGTATAGAGTTGCTAGGGCAGAATAAGATGGATATTGGGATAAAGTTGCCCACGACGAGACACAGATGTGATAAGACCATCCAACCTCCGATCCGGGGTTGATAGGGCTGATAGAACCAATCTTGCGATGAACAATTCGAAGTATTTGTGGTTTAGCAGATGCACGACGTTTACGTGTGCGTGGACGTCGGGAGACAAGATTGGGCCGAAAGCGAGAGCGATAACGCCGCGAAGTGCGTATACGCTTAGCAGGATAACGTCTGCGAGCATAGGCTTTTCGTTTACCAAGGTAGTTAGGCATCGTAAACTTTTCCACCTATAATATAAAATTTCATACTAATAATAAATTTTGGATAGGTGAGTTACTAAGGTAAGCTAGCTCCATGGCCGCGAGTGGTTGGCCACCGCTCAAACGCCGCGGGGCTCGGTCCGTCGATCTTCTCTCGATAACACAGTTATTTAAAAACTATTATTAGTATGCTCGGGATCCGGGATCCAAGATTTAGGGTAATACTGACCCACACACATTCACACTCGAATACACAGACACACACACACGCACACACACACACACACAACACGTACAAGCACTCACACCCACACATATATTATACATATATTATGTTTATTATGTATATATTTACACAAATACACTCATACACTCACACACACACACACACACATATATATCATGTATAAATTATATATATATATTTATATATACATATCTATACACACAGAGACACACACATGCACACACACACGCACACACACACACACAAACCGCCAAACCAACCAAGCGAGAAAATAAATGAATGTCCACCGCCAGTCTCCAGTCTCCAGTAACTATGAATGGCCAAATATTTGTGAACGGAACAACAGAGGGAATGAAAACGGTGAAAGGACCCCGGCTGGATACCGTGGTCCTGTCTCTGCCCTGAAATAGCTCTGTATACTGTGAGGCTCTGTGGCCTAGTGGGTAGGCGGATGGACTTGTAATTTAAAAGGCTCCTGTTTGAGTCTGTCCTGTAACGGCTCTGTGGCCTAGTGGGTAGGCAGTTAGTTGGCCTTGTGACTGAAATGTCCCTGGTTCGAATATGTCATGTGACGCCTCTGTGGCCTAGTGGGGAGACAGTTAGTTGGTCTTGTGACTGAAAGGTCCCTGGTTCGAATCTGTCCTGTAACGGCTCTGTGGCCTAGTGGGGTAGGCAGTTAGTTGGCCTTGTGACTGAAAGGTCCCTGGTTCGATTCTGTCCTGTAACGGCTCTGTGGCCTAGTGGGGTAGGCAGTTAGTTGGCCTTGTGACTGAAAGGTCCCTGGTTCGATTCTGTCCTGTAACGGCTCTGTGGCCTAGTGGGGTAGGCAGTTAGTTGGCCTTGTGACTGAAAGGTCCCAAGACGAATGATCATCTGTCATGGCAATCCTGATTCAGGTTCTGGTCACACCGCAAGGTCCATTACTCCCCGGAATG
Source organism: Melibe leonina (assembly GCA_031471865.1). Taxonomy (NCBI): domain Eukaryota; kingdom Metazoa; phylum Mollusca; class Gastropoda; order Nudibranchia; family Dendronotidae; genus Melibe; species Melibe leonina. The sequence goes on along the minus strand of JAUEKZ010197148.1, from coordinate 3,179 downwards.
CCTGGCTAGTTAGTTCATTGTGTTGTGAACTACGACACTACACTCTACACTAGCATAGCCTAGTTGTATCTACCCGTATCTAGATATGATTTATGTACTAGGATACTAGTTCTAACGGAGAGGCTTTGAGGGAGAGAGAGAGAGGGGAGGGATGGAGAGAGAGAGAGACAGAGAAGGGGAGGGATGGAGAGGGAGAGAGAGAGGAGGGGATAGAGAGCTTAGTTGTATCTACCCGTATCTAGATAGAATAATATGTATTACGACACTAGTTGTAACGGAGAGGCTTAAGGTGTGTGTCCACTGGTAGGTTTTAGGAATAGAAAAATAGAATAGAAAAGTCTTGGCTGTTTCAATTGGTGCGATTTTGGAATTGCACCAATTGAAACACCCAAGCCTTTTCCATTCCGTTTTTCTATTCCTAAAACCTACCAGTGGACACACATCTTTAGAGAGACACAGAGAGGGAGAGAGAGAGATAGAAAGAGTGAGAAAGAAATAGAGAAAAGAAGAGAGATAGAGAAAAAAAGAGAGAGATAGAGAGACAAAGAGAGAGAGAGATAGAGAGAAAAGGAGAGAGGGGAGAGAGAGATATGAAGAGAGAGATAGAAAGGGAGAGGAAGAGAGAGAAAGGGAGAAAGAGAGAGAGAGAGAAAGAGAGAGATATAGAGAAAAGGAGAGAGATGAAGAGAGAGATAGAAAGGGAGAGGAAGAGAGAGAGAAAGGGAGAAAGAGAGAGAGAAAGGGAGAAAGAGAGAGAGAGAGAGACAAGAGATTAGGAATTGTATCAACAATGCTTCATCCATTGTTGATATTCAATTTCAAACACGGTGTGACAAGTTTGCATATTTTTTCAGCATTTTTGGAAAATCCCCAATTTAGAAGGTCTTGGTTAAAAAAAAGATAATAAGTGCACTGAACTTTAAATGTAACTCTTTCACAGCGATGGCTAATTCTAATCCAACTGGAATATACAAAATCTTGAAAAATGCACGTGTTCTGCTATAAGAACAGGCAATAAATTGATCTTGAAGCTTTTGGTGTCCTTAGCATTGAAAGGGTTAAAATATGATAAGTAAGATGCTTTGGGGGGAAAAGGAGTAAATTTGCTGCCAGGTAATTTTGCTGAGGAGCAGCGAAACAAGGTTATTTGAGTTATTGGAGTCAGCGGCTAATCTGGTGAATGTTGTGAACTGAAAAGTGTTTTACTCTCGAACCAAATTGTTTTCTAATTAATTGTGTGTGAGAATATGCAGGAGGTTTGGGAGAGGTTCGTGTCACTTGGTTCGTTTGGCTTCAATGCTCTCGTTATTTTTGTCAATGGAGTTATGAACTATGAATATAAACCCTCCTGTTGTTTACAGGTGAATGAGTGGCTTGTGTCCCTTATATAATTATTGGTGGGTGGGCATGGTGTGGGTATGGTGTGGGTATGGTGTGGGTATGGCGGTTATATGGACTTTATTTGTGTGTGTATATGTGTGTGTGTGTGTGTGTGGGAGAGAGAGTGTGTGTATGTGTGTGTGTGTGAGAGAGAGAGAGACAGAGAGAGAGAGAGAGAGAGAGTGTGTGTGTATGTGTGTGTGTGTGTGTGTGTGTGTGAGAGAGAGACAGGGAGAGAGAGAGAGAGAGAGTGTGTGTGTGTGTATGTATGAGAGAGAAAAAGATAGAGTGTGTGTGTATGTGTGTTCGTGTGTGTGTGTGTGTGTGTGTGTTGTGTGTATGTAGGTGTGTTGTGTGTTTTGTGTGTAAAATCTAGTGAACCGAATTTCAAGAAAGAAGAAGATGATAAATTTTATAATATAACAATACGGAGATTGACAGCAGACAGACAGACAGACAGACAGACAGACAGACAGACAGATAGATAGACAGACAGATAGACAGACAGACAGGTAGATGATGTACTGTGCGGGGGGGGGGGGGGGGATGGGGGGGGGAGGGTTGTCGTGTGAAGCAAACGAGTACGGAATAATAGATATGATTGTTTATTTTACGACATGTGTGGTTGCTGTATGGTTCATGTTTTATCAATTTGATTTGTGGCCTATGCCGTGTCGAGAGACTGGTTTCCGATGAGGCAAAACACTCGCAACAATAATAACCGCACTGTATTAATACTAGGCAGCGGATGGCGAAATGGCTAGCTCGCACTCTCGTGCTGCCGGCCAGGCGATAGGTGCCGTAGCTGGGTCCCGGGTTCGAACCCCACTCTGGTGAATTCAATTTTATGTTATTCTTGGGTGTTTTTATTTGTTTGGTTGGTTTTGGGGTTTTTTTATTTTTTTATTTTTCTGCTTACTTTGGCTTTGTCTCCTTTCTGTATTGCGTATTATCTCAAGTTTGACTCATTTCTTGTACACACACACACACACACACACACACACACTTGTGTTATGGTGTTATGGGGAGGGGGTAAAACGGCGAACGAATACTACTCACTTGGTTGCGGGCATGTTGTCACTATGACGTCAAACGCATACCGTCTATTATTCCTCATTACTCCCGCGATGAGATCAGAGATCAGAAAACGTCTCGTTGAGTTTCTTCCTATCGGTGCTGAGGCACCCACCAACCCGATCGTCTCGCCTATCAGCTCATCTGCGCCGAACGAAATCCTATTTTCGTAATATCAATCTTAAGCCTGTGTCAGTCTGGCAGATTATGAAGGAAAAAAGCGGGGATAAACATAGAAACTCGTAAAAACAAAGGTGAATAAATAATAGATAAATTAATAAATAAGATTGTAAGTGGAAAAATTAGATCTGCTCATTCTTATCCTCGCTCCCCTCCCCCCTTTCTATCCCTCTTCGTTTTCCCCTTCCTATCCCCCTACCCCGTCCCCCTCGCTTGTCTGTCTGTCTCCTTCCCCTTCTCCCACCCTATTCCCTTCCCCCTTCCTATCCCCCTCCTATCCCTCTCCCCCTTCCTATCCCTCTCCCCCTTCCTATCCCTCTCCCCCTTCCCCGTCCCCCTCGCTTGTCTGTGTCTCTCCTTCCCCCTCTCCGACTCTATTCCCTTCCCCTTCCTACCCCCCCTCCTATCCCTCTCCCTCTTCCTATCCCACCACTCCCTTTCCTACCCCCTTCCTATTCCCGTCCCCCTTCCTATCCCCCTTCCTATTCCCTTCCCTTTCCTCCCCCCTCCTATCCCTCTCCCCCTTCCTATCCCACCACTCCCTT
>JAUEKZ010197138.1:0-11645 GCA_031471865.1 Melibe leonina | reverse complement strand
CCCAAATCATGCACCATTTTGGTCCGGGGAGACCCAGGGTATTCTACCGCCCTTTGTGTACAAAAGTACTCAGTCCTAGATGGCAATTGACCCTGTAGTTCAGTTAGGTACCATGGTGCAAAAACATGGAGGATGACCATAAGTCTGTTAGGACAACAGGCAGGACCAAGACTGAGCTAACAGATACAAAGCAGCTGTGTGTGTAAGCTTGTTCCTAGTCTAGCACTGGAAAAAGTAAGATGACAGGTAAAGCAAAAGAGAAGATACAGAAGAAGCGACCACCAGAGGCCCCTGCAAAAATGTCTTTTATCAAAGATCAGCAACAAACACATCGTAAGTGCAAGTTGCTAGAGATCTTGATAAAAATCTTTATGTAGCTCCTCTTGCTTACATGACAGCAAACAATGACAGCATGGGTTCGCAGGAGCGAATCCGTTTCTTTAGCGTGACAATGATTGTCACCCTCTGAATAGGACGCTGGTCTATAGCAGATTAACTGATTATTTTCCCCTACCCAAATTGTGGGTTCTTCGAATTAACTAACTTGGCTGGATCAAAAATCATTGAATACTGGTTGGTCAGTCCTGCCCATTATGTTACATGATTGAGGCATTTAGGAGTACATGTGTCCTCCTAGTTTGGCAGGATTTATACATTAGCTTCTATCTCTGTATTATCTATATTTTTGTACAACTATATCACAAATACATACACAGAAATAGGAATAATAAAAAAGAAAGTCACACACACACAAAAACAACACCAAGAAGAGTAACAAAAAACAAAAACCCAAAGCAGGTTAAGAACCACAAATGACTTTAATTGTTTTTTTGCAAGCACATGTGGTTACAACTTGGAACAAAGTTTGCGATGAAAGGAACAGTGTGTTGGTTGCTGTCTTAGTCTTAGGTACCGTAGCTGTAAAGTTGAGTCAAGCGGTATCATCATAGTGTATCCCACTGGTGACTATCCAACAAAACAATAATAATAATAGTAATAATAGTAATCAGTAGAGAATAATAATAATAATAAGTATCATCATCATCATTATTATCATTATCAGTTTTTTGGTCTCCTTTTTTCGTCCAGTGATCACCTCCTCTGCTGTTTGTTTGGAACACAACAGGGTTTTTAAAAAAACAGTAACGTAATAAAAATAATATTTTATTAATAATACACGCTCCACACAGCACACCATCAACGCTTCTCTCTCTCACACATACCCAGCTGACTCTCTCTCTCTCTCTCTCTCACTCACACACACAGAGTAACAACATACACTCAGATAAACTTTCACCTCTTGAGCAAATAACAAGCCTGGGCTCTTCTGGAGCCAATTTTACAGACGCGGGAATCCGGACCAGACCAGGGGCAAAAGAGAAATCAGAGTCAGAGACAATATTCTAAAATTTAACAGTAACAGTCACAGGAGTCATCAAGATATTCTGTACCTGAATGAGTCTACATTGGGCTGATTCTAGAATTTAGGCTCAGATTAAATATTTCAGTGCTGCACCATAAAATTTGCCTTTGGGGCTCTTCGTTAAGCAGACAGACACCAAACGACTCCTTGTCTGTCCCCTGAACAATGCATCCCTACCGTAGTTGTCTGTCTATCTCACCACATTCAGACATGCACCCTCACCTCTCCACCATACAAATACCCTCTCCTACAACTACATTTTCCAACACATCAAAGCAGACATGCCCACATACACACACTTCTAACAGCAGGTCACACATTAATTAATTGGCTTGGCCGCTCTCTCTCACTGTCACAGACAAGAGACTGCATAAATACTGTAATAATCATTGTCAATGAAGCACTTAGAAAAATTAAGCTCCAGTCGGGCTTGCCATAAAATTTTTGTTCTGTTTTGTTTTCTTGGGAGTAAATCACCATAAACGTACATACATCAAACACACTTTCACCCCATCACTATCACCATTACCCTCACATTTCAATGACTGTGTACAAGCAGATGTGATGAAAAAACATACAAATGCACACACACAAACAATATTTTAGCACAGCTGTTTTGAAAACAAGCCTGACAGGCCAGACCCTAGCTACAGCAGGCAAAAACCCATGCTGCAGCTGGGCAATTTCAAGCTACAGCAGTGGACACCTGTTACATAGTAGATGCTGCACACATCCTGGACTCAGTGAACAGGATTTGAGCTGTTATGACACAGGCATATTAATACAATACGCACATTGTCGCATGCAGACTAGATTGATGAAAAAAATTCTTCTCATTGTCCAGCACCCCCCCCCCCCCTTTCCAATTATCCCTTTTCCCAAGCTTATCCCCTCTAAATAATCATAGATGTATCTACCCTTTCCGCAAACTGATGTCAGGATTGAATTCTTGAACCATTCTTTGAACCATCCAGTTATCCCCCTTTTCCCATAATCCCAACCCTAATCATTATAAATAAAAAAACAATTTCTGCCAATAGGCACCATTAAAAAGCTATATAATAAGATGTCTAGGCTGTAGGCATACAACTCACCCCCTCCCCCACACTCATCAACACCACGACAACTATCAAACACAGTATCCATTCCAAGGTGTGACAGAGGACTGACGTGAAAAACAGTCTGTGATTTGTGTGTGATTGATTGATTAAGGCAGCAGCGTAGAACGGAAACCATGTTGGCAAACTGCAGACAGATTCATCCCTTTGTAACAACATACCCCCACCCCTCCCCCTCATTTCCCACTCCTTACAGTTAGAGTATAGAGGACATCATGTGAGATGCCCAGAAAGGCACAGGCAAGATTGCATCATCTATCCAGCCAGAGAAAGAAAAAAAAAAGAAATGAAATACAAACTTGTGATAAGCTGTCTGATAGCAGCCAAGCCCTTTTCTGTGGTCAGGTGGTCCTCTGTTTAAATTTAAATCCACAGCCTTTCTTTGGGTCATCAGACCCACGCACTGACCAAAGTTTATAGCATTATGGGCCCATAAGACTGATGCCACAGGCACCACAACAGGACCAGTGACCCAGGGCAATGTGGGTTCACAGAACTACCATAGTCATGGGCCCACAGGACCACTGATCCCAGATTGCCATGGGTCCGCACAGGACCACCAGCCCACAGACCCAGGAATTACCCTGGACATCACAAAGAGACTGGCCTTGATATTGTACAACACACATACAAACAATGTGTTACATCAGCAAAATAAGTGGTGATAAAATTAAAATAAATATACACAAAAGTAACACATCTGTTACAAACTGAGACATATACAGTATTCAAACACACAGACACACTTGCATACACACCTTCTTCTTAAGGATTCTGCATTGCTTCCAGTTTGGAATCTGTACAATATTTTTTTTTTTTCTATGTGTGTGTGTGTGTGTGTGTGTGAGAAGAATTAGTTTGGCAAGGGGAAAATGTCCATTAAGTTACCGACTGGCAACCCACTATGTGACGGTGCTCCTCCCATGTCCCCTCACACCACCTCGTTATCTCTCACAGCCTCCCACACCCATCGCTGGGTGGTAAGTTTAATATAACGAAACACTCCATTTTTCATTCTTTTCAATATCCCAGTCATTTTACAGAGAACATACCTTAATGTTTCCCTGAATGAGCTTTCACTACAACTTTTATACCACTTTACTCAACTTGTCAACTAATCCTCCATTGATTACAATGGCAGATTTTTTTTTGTCCAAATGACTGATAATTCAAAAAGATAATTTTAAAAAAAACCAACCAAAAACAAACAACCCGATAACTTTCCAACTCAAAATCCATCTAATAGGAGGTACATGATTATTACATGAATTATAATCTATACATGAAGCTTTTTTTTTCATCTGTTTTTGATTTGCTTTGATATAACTTGAGGGTGAAACCAACAGACATGTGAATACAAACACCAATTCAACAAACTGATGATTCCAATGGTTTGTCCCACCTCAAACCCTTACCCTCCCTCCTCCCCAAGCCCCTATGCTACAGTAATTGACATTCCTTAAAATCTCCACCCCTCCCCCCCCCCCTTTTTTCAAACAGAACCACATGCTTCGAGGCGGAATACAATACAATATTTACCTATACTGTGTTAGGTAGTTAACATAAAAACAATCAAATGGAACCCTTCAGTCAACAATGAAAAGTATTTTTTCCCCCAATATTTAAGTCAGATAGATAGGTATTGTTTTTTTCTCTCAACCTTTACATGACAAAAATATGAGAAAAAACTGAGTGGAAAAACAAAAAACAAAAAACAAATCAAATCAAATGACCACTTTTGAGTCAGACGAAATGAAACTTCGAAAACCACCAGGACATGACATCAGTCTGGGCACATGTTACGTGGAAGCTGCAAGACGGAAAACACTTTTTCTTCTCTAATGACGTTAATCTCAAGCTTCCCTCCCACCCCGTTACAGTTTCACACAACATGTCAACATGCATTTATAAGATGCCTGGTACTAAATACAAGATCAAAATCTCTTTTAGTACCCATCCTCCAATTATCTCTTTGAAGTTGAAGCACATATCCTTCACCCCCTTAAACACAATAAGTTACTCCCTTCCTTTTAAGAAACCTCCCCCCCCCCCTCCCTTAACAAACACACTTACAACCTTCCAAAATGGCCCAGACAAAAGGACAAATAAGACCCCCATCCCCCTTTCCCAACTGCACAAGAGCTTCCAGAGACCTGCGGATGGCGGACCTCGTTCAGTTGTGTAGAGTTACATCCCAGCACAGCAAACCCCTGCAAAATCAATCCATCCTCCTCCGACATGGTCCCAAAGACAAAGGCGGTGTTCAAGAGTTCTCTGCCTTCCGTTTGGCCCAGAGGGTGCGAGGCTGGAAACCCCGTGTGTTGTCAGGACCTCGTGGGTTTCTCAGCAGCGTCAGCTTAAAGGCACAGTCCTCCGACACACTCTTCAGTCGGCTTAGCAGACGCTCTGGTCGGGCAGCATTCCTGTGGTGGCAAGAGGACAACAAAAATCATATCATAAACCATCAGAGTTTGAGCACTCTCCTCTCTTCTATACTTTAGGGTCTACTGGCCCATAGAGTAGAACCAGCCTTATCCTGCTTTCTGTAGATTGAAGGGGACACAAAGTGATAATGGTTGCCACCCTCTTGATAGAACGCTGGTCTATCGCCAATGATATTAAGTGAGAATATTTGGAGTCTCATACATTTTTTCAGGAGACATAACAGGCAGCTGAGCTTACTTATAGATTCACACTATACTTCCAGTCTTAGACTTGTAATAGTAAGGTGGGGAGCAAGCACTGGAAATCATAAGAAATTAGTCAGATTTAGAATGACATGAAGTGCAAGTACGAGACAAAGCCATAGCTGATTGCTGAATGGATAGGTGCACAGTCTTGTGCTGGCGGCCTTGTGATGGGTGCAGTGGAAGGTCCCATGTTCGAACCCCCTGATCACTTTTCTTTATTTGTTGTTTGTTTGTTTATTGAGAGTTTTAGGGCGCTTTCAAATGCTATGGTCATATAAGCTCCCAGGGGTAATTAAGATCACAGGCTAGTTAAAAGAATAGTCAGACTTGAACCCTGCCAGGGACATTTCACAGAGAAATGATTTACAATGTTAAAAAAACCCTTCTAAAAAAAGGTGACAAAGACATGATTTACAGGAGAGAAAAAACTATCACCTCTCACTATCACAAAGCAGGACACACAAACAGGTGATGGCTATCACCCACATAATACATTATGGTTCACATAGACCCAGGATATTCTACTCCTTTATGTATAAAAGTACTCAGTCCTTCTAGATAGCAAGTCACCCTGTAGTTAGGTACTGAAATGTAGAACGGGGGATTTCCACAAATCTATTCGGACAACAGGCAGGACCAAGACTGAGCAAACTGATAGAAACCGGCAGTGTGTGTATGCTTGTTAAGGAACACTGGAGAAAGGCCTTAATGAAATTTATTGTTTAAGTTATTCATTCCTTAATATTTTGAAGTTTTCATATCCATTTATCTTCTATTCATATTTACATTTATTTATCTATCATTTTTGCCTATTTATTTTCTTGTTAATTTTGTTACAAATAAATCAATTTATCACCTTCTAATATAATATCTTTCAAGCATTATAATATGTCTTATCGTAAGTGTATATCTATGCTTGCTGTTTTATGACACATCACAGTGTCTGTATGTAACATTGTAAAATAATTTGCCCCATTGAGGTATCAATAAAGTTATCTTATCTTATCTTCAAGCTAACCGCTCTTGATCACTTTACTAATTCCCCATTTTTCCACTTTCCATGACTTTGTCTGCTAGGCTATTCCAAATCGGACAATCTTAGACTTACGTGATTTTACGGAGGCTGCAGGCGGAGTACTTCCCGTTGCGCTGATTCTGGACCAGGACAAACTCCACCTCGTCCCCAGGCTGGATCAGAGCCCCGTCGTGGACCTCTGTCATGTGGAAGAAGAGCTTCTTGCCTTCCTCTGCCTCATACTGGAGGAAGCCATACTGAAATAAGAGAAATTATCATGAGATCAAGTAAATAGCGAATTTTTTTTAAAAGTTCATCATATCCATAGTTAATTATATCAGTCTAATATTTTATTGAAATAATGAGGTAAAAATAATTTGTATTTGTCCTTTCATAAAAGTGCTTTGGTGACGTAAGTAACACATAAAAATAAAAGGAGTATTAAATTTATATAAAACCAGTTCAAGTTCCTGCTGTTTGCCAGGACATTTTTTCCCCTCCAATTTTGCACAATTAAAAACCATATAAAAAAAAGAACTTGATAGCACTGCAGGCAACTTCATTATTTGTAACTTTTAAACAAGGCATTATATCATTTACTTAATTTATAGGCCTACGTACATATTTGTGTATCTATGTAACAATTTTTGTTTCATCGCGCTGAGAGCATTGAAATAATAACAAAAGACATTATTACAACTAGAGATAAAATATGACCCATCAGTCTTATCTGCTATATGTATATATACCAGGGATAAATAAGCATTGTCATGAAGTGGTCAGAGAATTGGGGCTATTTACATATTCATATATTAGTGAAAGTTTTTGTTTTCAATTATTCCCTTACCTGCCCTTTGACGGAGTCAACCTTTGCTCGGATGAACTTGCGCAGAGCGCCGATGTTGATGGCACGCAGGGTGCCATCTTTCTTGCTGCAGGCCACCTGGAATTTGACCACATCGTCTTTCTGCAGGAAATCTCGCTTGTCTGCCAGACTCGTGATACCGTACTGATATGGAGGATCTGGCAGGTCCTTGCGTTCTAGACACAAAACAAAATGAATACAATGATAATCAGATCCATCCGCCTTACCCTAAAACAAGAAGCTCCAGGCGCTTTTCAAATTAAGAAAACAACCAATTTATATATACTTTATCTATATCTATATCTAGGGCGGATTTACTGTAGAGGAGCCCGTCTCAAACCAACTTCCAGTAACTGCGATCTTCTGCCTTTCTCATCTACTGCATTCCTCTTTAATTCAGGTTCCGAAACAGGTAGAGTGTCAGTGAGGCCAGAAACAAGATACTCTGGTCCAGCGTAACTCAGCAATCCTCACATAACACCCTCTCTCGACTTACACTATAGATCTGATGCGTTCATGAAAAAAACATTTCCCTGACCATACCAATTTTCAGAGTAGATGGTATTAGGTTTCAATGTAAAGCAAATTTTTTTTAAATTTCCTTTTGGACTCCACTCATACACTTGCTTTAAGTCTAGGGGTTGATTTTTTGACACAAGACGAAAGCTTAGTCCAAGAATAAATTCCAAAATTTAGCTTGATTTCAGTGTGGACGGAATATTTTTTGGTTTTTTTTAAACAGTGAAGATAATAAAAGGAACCTAAATAAAGCTATATTTAGAATTTAGCCTTGGACCAAAGTCTAGTCTCGCATCATGAAATTGGACTTTGAAGTTCATGTTTACTTTAAGACAAAACAAGTCATCAGTTATCTTAAAAAGTATCATAACAGAGAATCTGAGCCCAAATTTGGACAGAGACAGTCATAGAAATTTCACTAACTACTTATTTATTCTCAGACTATCATATCATATTTACAGATCATGTATTTGCTGGAAGCATTTAAAAGCCCTTGTAAAAAGGATAGCATTTTTCAAATAGAGCTATTACAATTCAAACAAAATGGAAAAGATATTATAACGGAAAGAGAACAAAAAGAAGTGAAATTGTAAGAAGAATCCGCAGGTTCAAAATGGTATCATGATGATGCAATGGGTAACAACAGAAACATCTAAAATTCAACACACACATAGAGCAACCTACAAACCCATAGGAGGAAAAAACATCTGTATTGTCAGTAGATAGACACAAAGCAAGGCAATGTAAGCAGAGACCTACCTTCATCCATTGCTTGCACAAGGCCTGGATATTCTTCCTGCTCTGGATTGACAATCCGCATGGGTCGGATAATACGCCCTAGTAAGGTGCCTCTCTCTCGCAGAAAATCCTGTCAATGGTAGAAAAAGGACATGGGAGATAAAAATATGACATTCATGGATTCATGGACAAATTTTAATTGCTTGGCTTTACAAGTATGTACTTAATCTTAAATGTTATGTAAAATTTAAATGACAAGATTCGACACATGAAGAATATCACCATATTTAATTGTTTCTGTTAAACCCTTTCACAGCGAGGTCTGATTCTAACCCGACTGAAATATACAATAGCTTGAAAATAAACATGTTCTTATACCAGATAAATCAAATTTCAATGAACTGACATATATGCCAAAAGTCTGAAATTCAGGCTTTTGGCATATGTGAATTCGCTGAAATCTGATTTATCTGGTATAAGAACAAGCAAGTCTTGAAGATTTTGGTGTTTTAAGCATTGAAAGGGTTAGAGACACAGCGTCATCAAGTCCTCCAGGTAAAAAAACCCAACATAATTCCTTGAAAAAGAACCCATGACATCCCCCACACCACCACCACCAACCATTATCAACACCATAAACACCCTCACCAATACTACAGTAAAAAACATATATTAAGGAACAGTTTAGCGCAAAAAATATAAGTTCATCGTATCCATAGTTCATTATGTGGTCTTGCATATATATGTATATTTCATTGCATTTTGTCAGAGATATTGCAAGACCACATGGTTAGGCTTATCTAATGATATTTTTATTAAGCAAGAAGCTCAAACAAAACAATAACTTCTCGTCAGAATTTCTCTGCGAGGAAAGAGGAATTTTTTGCTCCAAAGAGGACTTTTGTGCTGTAGTGAATGTACTCACATCTGATGGAATGGTGCCCTTGGACAGGCGTCGAATGTTCTCTGCGCTCACTTTGTGGCTCTTCCTGGCCAGGACGTACTCCACTTCATCCCCGAGCTCTAACTCATTGGACTCTCCGTTGATGGAGCTGAAACATAAAGGCATACCTTTCATACACAAAGCACTTCGCACACACAATCACACTAAATCAAATTACAAAATTTTCTGTTTCATTAAAATTTAAAAACTTCATCAGAACTCCTTCTTTGCAAATTACTAAATTTTATAAAAAGTTATCAACTGATTTCAGTGATAGAATCATTTTCTCTCAGATTGCATAAACACATTTCATGTGAGGGTCAATATATGGCTGATAGGTACATTATATAAAAGAATCCACTAAAAAGAAACAAATGATGCAAACTATTGCTAATTCCCACAGAGAAATCTAGAGATGGTCTGTGAAATAAGAATTGAGAAAAAATAGGAATAGGGACATTGGGGGGTTTGGAATTAAGAATAGGTGGATGAGGAAGGAGTGTTAGACTGTAATGTATTAAACGTAACTTTAAAAAATGCTCCTCTTTGTTTACTCAGTCGCATACCTAAAGTGGAAAAACACTTCCTTCTCGTGGTCGGCAGTCTCTATAAAGCCGTAGTTGTCTTTCAGGGTAGCCACAAAGCCTAGACAGCGCCCAGCAATGTTACGTAACACCACCTTGATCATCACCGCCTGCTTCTTGGTGTTGGACTTCAATACGCCGATCTGAAAGTCCACCTGCCACCGCACAACGACACAATTCAAATTTTAAATTTCACCAAAACAGTAAAGCATGTATCAAAGTCCACCTATAAACGCACATTTTGATTTCATAATTTTAACTCTCACCTGTCTATACAAACTATCTTAACCCTTTCACAGCAAGATCTGATTCTAACCCAAATGAATTATGCAAAATCTGAAAAATATAAGTATTCCTATACCAGATAAATCCTATTTCAATGAACTGACATATGCCAGTCAGTTCATGAAATCTTATTTTATCTGGTATAAGAACAGGTAACTCTTGAAGATTTCGGTTTCTTAAGCATTGAAAGGGTTAAGTTCTAACTCACTCAACACTAGATTTTTATCTTTGGGTTGTACATGCTCCCTCTAGACCAAGTACAACGAGTAAAAAAACTCTTTGATTGTTTTCAAATTCCATATGAGAACAAACTACCCTGTTTATCTACTTTTTAGAGAGCAGATTATAAAAGATGTAGTACATGCAACAGATTTTCTGAAAATATGCAGGGAAGAAGAACCACTCATTGTGCAGGAATAACACACGAACACAACTGTTCGTTTTGCGAGGAGGAACTTAAATACCATGATAGCACACGTAACAATACAAACTGTGTGTCCGCTACAACTGAATATTTCAGGGTTAGGGTTCAGTGAGTAAATAATTAGAATGATGTAAATGTAATCAATTTTCTGATAAAATGCATAGAAGAAGTACTAAATAATGTCAACCAAGTATTTTGATCTCAGGGTTGAATGAGTTAAAACCAAAACACATCCTATCTTATCAAAATCGAAACCAAGTGTGTGTAACAAAAAAAAAAGAATGGGGATGGCGGTGTTACCTTGTCTCCAAAACGGGGCAGGTTGTTCTGGTCTGTGACATCCTTGACGTGGTAGGGGATGTGCTGGATGCTGCCTTCAAAGTCGTACACAATGTTGCCGGCCTCTCCTTCCTTGTTCTTACCTGGGGAGGACGCGAGAGGAGAAACTGACAATCAACAAATGGAATATACACCATCCACAATACTCAGCTTGAGTCTTAACAACAGTTTTGCACGTATTCCTCAACCTTAAAAATTCCTCACCCAAAACCCAATGTCCTGACAGACCTCAATTGTCTTTTTTATTTTTGTTTTTTATTCATTCATAACTTCATATGATAAATCCCTTGCTACAATTACTTCAAAAAGGATGTGGAATACGTGGTACACTTTGTTTATTGAGAGTTTTAAGGAGCTTTCAACAACTATGGTCATTTAGCACACAGGGATAAGTAACATGATATGTTTTTAACCCTTTTACTGCTAATGACACCAAAATCTTTAAGATTTGACTGTTCTTATACCAGATAAATCAGATTTCAGTGGACTGCCATATGCCAAAAACCTGAATTTCCGGCTTTTGCCATATGTCAGTTCACTGAAATCTGCTTTATCTGGTATAAGAACACATACATTTTCAATATTTTGCATATGTAAGTTCGGTTAGAATCAGACCTTGCTGTGCAAGGGTTAAAAGAAAACAGCCATACATGGATCCTGCCAGATAATGTACTTAATCAAGAACAAATTTCTCGGGCCAGT
>JAUEKZ010197127.1:0-11646 GCA_031471865.1 Melibe leonina | reverse complement strand
CTTACTTTCCTCTGGGCGCTTATATGACCATAGCAGTTGCAAGTGCCCTAAAACTCTCAACAAACAAACAAAAAAACTTTAGATTGTCAATCGAATCATTGCCTTTGGTGTCAACCTGTAACATGTTCTCATTTTGACAGCAACGATATTTTTAACACTCTCTTTTGTTACACTTTTTCACTTTAAAGGACACACAGACACACAACTTTGTGTGTTAAAAATGCTGGCATTGTTATCCGTTGGGAGCAGATTTTGACATGATCATAAATTTAGTCTCTGTGACAAAGGGCGCTTGCAGAAAAACGCAACAACACTGAATATCATAATAATAACAATAATAATAATTGTAATAATAATTATTATGGTAATAATTATGATAATAATAATTATGGTGATGATAAAAAAAATAATTCTATTATTGATAAAAATATTTTTTAAAAATAATAATAATACATCTTTATTGTCCTGAATTAGTGGCAACTGTTCCTTTGCTTCCACATCAATGTTAATCTAAGTATTCACCACATTATGTAGTAGAGAGATACATCACAAGTATTGACCAACGCTAACGCCACGCGTACTGTCCTTCAGCCATTCACCATTGCCCGTGTTGGACACCTGTCCGTGACATGTGCATTCTTGTCCCTCATTTGGTAAAAACTTCAAAGTCCAGTAACGTCAAAGGACTTGTACGGGATTTTAAAGGCCACAAAATGAACATAATTAGACGTGTCGGACATATTTTCTCCCTCTCTGAACACCCCCAACAAACAATTTTAACCCTTTCATTGCGAGGTCTGATTCCAACCTAACTGAAATAATATGCAAGATCTTTCAAATGTACATGTTCTTATACCAGATAAATTCAGGCTTTTGGCATATGGCAGTTCTTGAAGATTTTGGTGTCCTTGGCTTTGAAAGGGTTAAAGAATATAGCAGCAACGAGTAAAACAACAACAACAACAACAGCAAAAACTAGAGCAGCAATATCCGCCATTTAACTCTACACACTACGACTGTACGTGTACATTGCCACCACTGTACAACCCGCCATGGTTGTTAGTAATAGCCTCAAACCCAAAGAAAAAACGCCGGTGCAAACAGGACACCCAACCAATTAGTGCATACTTGACCTTTGACCCGTGTCAGTCTGGACAGCTTAACGTAGGGGAGACGAGGTAAATACTTGTAGCATCTGAGTGTGTTTGTGTGTGTGTGTGTATGTATGTATGTATGTATGTATGTATGTATGTATGTATGTGTATGTGTGTGTGTATATGTATGTGTGTACATGTATGGGTGTGGGTATGAGTGTGTGTATGTGTATGTATGCGTGTGTGTATGTGTGTATGTGTGTGTATGTGCATGTATGTGTATGTATGTATATGTATGTGTATGTATGTGTGTGTATGTATGTGTATGTAAGTGTATGTAAGAGTGTGTATGTGTGTGTGTATGTACGAGTGCAGCCGATCACACCAAGGGTTGGGGGGGGGGGGTAGTGGTGACAAGGTTCATTGCAATCGACATTTTGGTTTCAAACATCCTACCCTAGCCTCTGGTCTTTATTTAGTACAAAACATTATTTCATTACTCAACCATTTTAACAGGGGTTGGTGTGTCCGTGTCCAAATGTTTTTTAAAGACATTCCTTATTACTGTTAATATCACAAACTTATTTATTTATAGTCCAGACAGTGATTTGCTTGGATTTGTATCATTTTTCATTTCATTCACACCTACACACACACACACCTACACACACACACACACACCTTCACACACCTACACACTCACGCACATACATCTGCACACACACATACTCACACATACACACACACATACTCACACATACACACACATACATACATACACACACCTACACATACATACACATACATACACATACATACACACACACACACCTACATACACACACACCTACACACACATCTACACACACACACACACCCACACCTACACACCCACACACACCTACACACATACATACACACAAACCCACACGTTCACACCCACACACACATACAAATACACACACATACACACACATACATACACACAAATTCACACACACATACACACAAAAAAACCCTCACACACACACACACACAGACACACACACATCAATGGGTAACATCGGTATCCGTTATCATAATTTGAGCATAGACGTAGGTAGCCGCCACTAAAGTCTTATGGCAACGCTATGTATGGCAGTGTGTTATTGCTGTGTCGTATGGGGATGGATTGGTGGAAGTGGATGTATCGGACGGCGAGGGTTAACCCTTGCAACGCTATCTATGGCAGTGTGTTATTGCTGTGTCGTATGGGGGTGGATTGGTGGAAGTGGATGTATCGGACGGCGAGGGTTAACCCTTGCAACGCTATGTGTGGCAGTGTGTTATTGCTGTGTCGTATGGGGATGGATTGGTGGAGAGTGGTTGTATCGGACGGCGAGGGTTAACCCTTGCAACGCTATGTGTGGCAGTGTGTTATTGCTGTGTCGTATGGGGATGGATTGGTGGAGAGTGGTTGTATCGGACGGCGAGGGTTAAGTGAGTGCCACGTTGAGATGCGGATGTTTGTAGTTTCCACTTTGCTCAGCGGATGCCGTCCAATTGTCTTCTTCCTGGCTGTCCTGTCGACGTGCTGGGTCTTGTCTGCTGACTGGGGACTGGTGACTGTGGACTGCTGGCTGTGGACTGCTGACTGATGACTGTGGACTGGTGACTGTGGACTGGTGACTGTGGACTGCTGACTGGTGACTGTGGACTGGTGACTGTGGACTGGTGACTGTGGACTGCTCCCTGTGGACTGCTGGCTGTGGACTGCTGACTGTGGACTGCTGACTGGTGACTGGGGACTGGCCACGCCAAGATTTTTGCTTCTTTTTTAAATAAAGATAATGACTCCTCCTCCCTCTCCTCCTCTTCCTCCTCCCTCCTCCATCTTCTTCTTCTCATCCCTCTTCCTTCTCTTCTGTACACTCCCTCCTCCTTCTGCTACTCTTCGTCCTCTCCCATTCACATCCTCCTCCTCTTTTATAACTCAATTATCGCTCGGCATTTTGGGAACAGTGTTAAGACTGGATGGCCGTCGACAGTATACTGTGACTGGGTGAGGTATTGGAGTGAGCTCTGCGTTTTATTCTGTGTGGCAGCACATTCGTTTGTCTAGGGTGGAGAGCTTCGCCTTTGATATGACCTGGTTGTGCTCAAATTGATTACGATGATGATGATGGTTATTATTATTATTGATTATGAAAGGGTTAATCGGCTGATATTTGTGCAGTGCCTCGATGGCTATTGAATTGACCATATCGAGCTACACTCTAATACACTCAATTTTATTCTCAAGCTAAACGTTACATTTTGATAGAAAAAAACAAACAAACAACAAACAACCAAATGAAATAATAAACCAAACCTGCTTGTCACACAATGCAATGATTGATTTGAAAACATCTAGACTAGTATGGTTACCAATGATATACGCCACATCACACCGTGGATTTCTTCCTGACTTCCTGTGCTGTTATGAAGACGTTGTGAGTTACGTCCCCTGTTTCCATCGAGATGAATGTACAGGGACCACCACGGCCTGCGATCAATAAACATACACACGCCATGCCCGACTGGCTGGGTGGCTGGCTGGGTAGCTGGCTGGCTGGGTGGCTGGGTGCACTCACCCTCACAGCAGGGATAACGGTCATGGGGATTGGGATAACTCGTTATAGTATTGCTGATGTCATAAGAATTATCAATATTATTATTATTAGTGGTAGAAGTAGTATTAATAGTAGTAGCAGTGGTAAAAGTAGTAGTATTAATAGTGTTAGTAGTAGAAGTAGTATTAATAGTAGTAGCAGAAACAGTAGTAGTAGTCGTAGCCGTATAATAATAATTATTATAATAATAATAATTATTATTATTATTGTTATGATGATGATGATTATTATTATTATTATTATTATGATTATTAATATTATTATTATTATTATTATTATTGCTACAGTCTAAAGATGGGTGCAAATTTTATTGATTCTGTATTAAATCAGCAGGATTAATTAGAAGAAAATCCTTCTGAAGTCTTGACCGCCAAACTCCCCAGGTGGCCCTGCTACAACTACGCTAGGATTTAAACCTTTTTCCTGGATTACAATTACAACAAGAGGGACCGAAATAATTTAATTCTTTCACAGCCAGGTTTAATCTGACCCAACTGAAATATGCAAACTCTTGAAAATGCACGTGATCTTATACCAGATATATCAGTTCACTGAAATCTGATTTATCTGGTTTCAGGACAGGCAAATCTTGAAGATTTTTTGTGTCATTAGCTTTGAAAGACCCCATCCCATGAGTTATTGACTGAATTTTAAAAAAAACGCTTTTAAGATTAAGCGGTCTGTAATCGACCACTTTGAAATACGCTCTGACAGTCATACTCGGTCCAGCTGAGTCAGTCAGTTAATGGGAATAAGGATAAGAATAAGAAAATGTTCTCTTATTAAAGGAAGATTTTTTTTATTACCATATCATCATAGCCCAGATTTACTGGCACGAACTGGATCACGTGATCTGTTTGTCTAGGGCTACCGAGACTTTTTTGTTTTTTTTCTAAATGAATAATCACCCGATAATTTTTGTAGCAACCGATGTCAACAAACAGTATTGAGGCGTGTATCCAACGCTGTGGTTGTAAATACACCTCCACCCACGTCACGTCTCACGTGACAGGAGGAAGGAAGAATTGGCTGGTGTGTCTGCACGTCAGAGCGGCGCTCTTATTTTGATTATGACAAGTTGAAGTCCTTGAACAAAGATAAAAAAGAACAAGCAAAAGGTGTGGAATTGTTGTGAGGTGTCGTTGTACAGACTACAATCTCACGATGGAGGCAAACAATAACAACCCCACACTGCTTACAGTTACATACAATCTCACGATGGAGGCAAACAACCCCACACTGCTTACTTACAGTTACATACAATCTCACGATGGAGGCAAACAACCCCAAACTGCTTACTTAAACTTACATACAATCTCACGATGGAGGCAAACAACCTCACACTGCTTACTTACAGTTACATACAATCTCACGATGGAGGCAAACAACCCCACACTGCTTACTTACAGTTACATACAATCTCACGATGGAGGCAAACAACCTCACACTGCTTACTTAAACTTACACCTACAGTAAAAAGTCTTATGAAATTGTTGGTAGCTGACCAGCCTTCGCGGTACAGCAATGTCAGCGTTGTATTACTATTACTAGTATTATTATTATTATTACTATTATTACTATTATTATTATTATTACTATTATCATCATCATATTATTATTATTTATTGATTTATTGATTTATTGATTGATTTATTATGAGGAATGAATGTGACGTTCGACTTATGATTGTGAGTGCAGGCGAACTTCTCCAACCCTTTAATTTCTTCATCTCTCCTGTATCCAGTTTTTTTTTCTTTGTGGGCTTCCCTTCCCTTACTTCCACCATCTCACTCTCACCAACACCAACACCCATTCTTTCTGCTCCTTTATAAATCCGTTGGGATAAAAAAAAAAGTCAGCGAAGAGAAAATCAAGCCAGCAACAACTTAACAACAAAACAACCCGTGAGGATTCCACCTAGGGTTCCCTCAATCCTCCACCCGCCATTAAGCTTTCTATGAGGAAATAAAGGCGTCGACAACCACCTCACACACGCACACACACACACACACCACACACACACACACACACACACACACACACCGCTCCCATTAATTTCACATTCTAACCCTTTCACTGCCTGGTCTAATTCGAACCGGAAAGAATTATGCAAAATCTTCCGTGTACACAATGTTCTTATACCAGGCAAATCAGATTTCAGTGAACTGACATATATATATATATATATGTCAGTTCACGGAAATCTGATTTATCTGGTATAAAAACAAAGAGGCAAATCTTGATAATGTTGATCTCCTTAGCATTGAAAGGGTTAAATCTAACCATGCACCTACCCCGCCACACACACACACACACACACACACACACACACACACACGTCAACCCAGGACAGGTCTTAGTGTATCTAGAGAGGGATAATAGAGCCACGGGCTCCTCTGAGCAGGTGGCAGTACTGTTCGATCTGTTTTCGATCAGTCCTGATCGATTCGATCTACCTATTGAGTATCGACTTTGCCGCTGTAGATCGGCAGCCCGATCAATGACTGTCGTGCCTGTATGACTATGTGGTTTTAGCTGGAAGTCTATGGTGGAACAATATTATACAGTCTATAGTTTCGTCGGGACATCGCGGCTTTTTTTTTTTTTTTTTGTCCGTCATGAATACTCGACTCTGTTTTTGTTATATAGTAGCTGTTTGAAATCGTGTTGGTGAGACTTCAATTTACTCTGTCTTTCTATTTCTCTCTATCTACCTATCTATCCATCTACTTACTTATCTATCTATCTATCTATCTATCTATCTATCTATCTATCCATCCATCCATCCATCCATCCATCCATCCATCCATCCATCGATCCATCCATATCCCCCCTCCCCGCCCCATTCCCTGTTTTGCTCCTCTTTCCCTCTACTAATATATTATGTATTCCGCATGTGACATGACTTAAAATGTGTTAAAAAGGTCATTATACTGGTAGTAAGCAAGCAAGCAAGGAAGGAAGCAACCAACCAACCAACCAACCAACCACACCACCAACGGTATCGCCAATATGAAAATAAGCGTGTCAAGTCACCAACGATCGCTACTACCTCTCTGTTGTGACCTCTGAACTCTGTCCATTGCATTTTTATCTTCTTTCGGGCTCCTCTGATTGTGACAAGTTTTACACTATCTGTGTAGTGTGTGTACTTCTATGTAAATGTTTGTCTAACACCCCCTCCCCTTTCCAATACACATCTCCCTTGTGACACCCCTCACCTTCATCACACACGGTATGCTTACGTCCCCAATGATTAGAGAGAGACCTTGTATGGTTTTATATTCATATATTTTGCCCGGGGCTTTAGGTCAGTAAGAGTGGGATATTTTAACCCTTTCACTGCGGGGTTCAATGGTAATCAAACATAATATGCCAATGAATCTTGAAAGTTAAAGTGATACTTCCCCAATTGAATCAAATCTCAATGGACTGACATATGCCAAACGGCTGAATTTCAGACTTTTGGCACAAGTCAGTTCACTGAAATCTGATTTCTTTGGTATGATGAGAACAGGCAAATCTTGACGATGTTGATATCTTGTTAGTACTTTGAGAATTAACCTTAGCGTCGACAGGGTTAATGGGAGCGCGCTTAAATCCCACCGAAAATGACCAAATGACCCCCGCACTCGTTGGTCATTACTAACCAGGATCATCCCGTATTGGTGTGGGAGGACCGAGTTCTGAGGGATGGGATCGGATTTGCATCGCTCTTCCTGTGTGTGTGTCCTTCATCTTTGCTGGGGAGATCTCCATAGTAGTATTATATTTTCCAACGGTTTGTTTTCTTTATGCTTTATAATATCTATTGTGAAAGAAACAAAAGCAAAAACAAAAAATCCGAGAGTGAGTTATCGACCTCTGGCCGGCTTATCGACATTAGCGTTTCTGTTCACAAGCATGAACTATTCTTACAGCACCATTCACACTTTCGCCCCTGACAACGACGACAGCAACAACAACATCGCCGCCACCAGCCACCGCATTCATTACGGCCACAGCGATTTGGGTAAATATCCATTGGCACCGCACATCTATGAATGAATAGCATGCATAGTGAGTGTGGGGAGCATCACAGTGTCTCAGAACAAGGCAGCGTTTGTCATTTCGTGTCGTGCGGTCGGCGACAGACTTGTGATCGTGTGTAGATTGGGTGCTGGTGTCAATGTCATCAACCCTTTACTAATTCATAAATATGTTTGTGTGTTGGTTTGTGGACGTGTAGTTATCATTGTGAGAATGACAGCCTGTGATCTAGATACTTAATTTATAACATGCTCCGGATGAAAAAAAAGGAAATAGGGCCTCCACGTTGTTGGGTTTTTGGGTTTTTTGTTTTTGTTTGTTCATTTGTTAGGATTTAAAAAAAAAAAAAAAAATTATGTCACTTTAGACTCACTTCTTGTGTAAACTTCTAAGGAAATTGGACAATAATTTTCTCGTGCAGCCTGAAATTTGGTCTTTTTTTCCTCGTACGAGACCAAATGTTCCTTCCGTCGTCTTATGCATGATTAGTAGATCGCACACTCCACCATTCTCCCTACTCTGGTCAGGGCGTTCAGCAGCTGCAACAGCAGCAGCAGCAGCAGTCATTCCTGCCCCACTCTGCCACCACTCACTGAGTTTGTGTGTTGTATTATCATTGTGGCAGATTCCTCTCTGCCTGCCCCGATTGTTCTGCCAACCCCACCCCCCCACCCCCACCCCTCCTGCTTAAGTTAGGCACTGTACATACTCCAACCCGTCTTGGGGCTTATTCTCCTCCTCCTCCTCCCCAATCTGACAATCTTCTTCTCATCAAAAGTCGCTACGGACGATTCGTGCCCCTCCTATTAACCCTTTCAGTGCTAGGATACCAACATCTTCAAGATTTGCAGGTCCTTATACCAGATAAATCAAATTTCAGTGAACTGACATATGCCATATTTGTTCCTTGAAATTTTATTTATCTGTTATAAGAACACGTACATTTTCAAGATTGTGCACATTTCAGTTGGGGTTAGAATTAGACCTAGCTGTGATAGGGTTAACCTGTCCCCGTGTCCCAGACAAAGTTGCTTTTCATCCTCACCGACAAAGACGTTACCTGTACTGCACTGCCGACCGACACACCTGTCGATGCTTCCCATCCGATCCGATCCGATTAGAATTAGGGAAGAAGACACTATGCGATTGTTGCTGCCGGCAGATTCCTTGTCTTCCTTCTCCCAGCACTGCTAGAACTTCCACGTCCCGTGACTCTGAAGGTGCCAGTCAGTTGTTTCTGTGTCAGGACTTTGTATTGCTGGTATTCGTGTGATCATAATTTACCACCGTGTCGAGTGACGGGCACAGATGGACCCAATTCTAACCACAAAGTGCATTTGGGGGGGGGGGGGGGGGGGGCGGGGGGGTTGTTTAAATAATGTTTTATCCCTGAATTTCAGTTTGGCATATGTCGGTCCACTGAAATCTTATCTATCTGAAATAAGAACAGGCAAAACGTGAATATTTTGATTTCTAGCTAGCAGCTTCAGAAACAGCCTTAGCATTGAATGGGTTGTAGCATGCTGCCGTCTCTGGAGACAATACATGATCATTATATATTATGTCCGAGTGTGTCTGCCCAAAGTGACTATCGTCCATGGCAGTATCAGTGTCAGTGTGAGTGTCATTGTCAGTGTGAATGTCAGTGTGAGTGTCAGTGTCAGTGTCAGTGTCAGTGTGAGTATCAGGCTTCCAGGTCCGACTCCCAACCAGCCAGGACTCCCAATGACCGCGGGCAGGCAAGGCCCTGGCGTGTCCAGTCTGTGAATTATTCACACGTCACCAGGTCATAATAATTCAGTCCATCTATGGTACCACCGGACTGGGATTTCGGTGTGGTACATTGTCTGGTCTGTCATCAGTTCATGGTGGCTGGCTGGGGGGGGGGGGGGGGGGGGGCTTTGCCCCCGATGTGGTAATGGTGGCGGTGTTACTGTGTGTGTATGCGTGTGTGTATGTGTGAGTGAATGTGCGTGTATGTTTTGTGTGTATGTGCGTGTTTATTTTATTTGTTTGTTAGTGTGCATGGATGCCTGTAATATGAGCACATCTGTTATTAAATAATTTATCAAAGACAAACGTATCAATGACACATGCATGATTGAATAGATGATTTTGTCCTGTATGCTTTCACCATTGCTTGATTCATTTCAATTCTTTTGTGCAGCTGGGGAAATCAGTGTCGTCGCCTGCTTAAAAGTGTGTACGTGATGAAGTCGTGGCATTCAATAACTGGCCGTGTACTGTGTGCCGTACCCAGCAGAATGGGACCCCGCTGACAGCAATGACTAGAAGATTGCATTGTGCATATTGCGTGTGTTGTTATTGTTTTAGTGAAAGGGGCGAAGAGACAGGGTCCTTTTCCTTTGGTGGTGGATTACCATTTCAAACGGGAATAGAGTTATTGTTGTAGCCCAGTGGTCTATCGTTCTGACGGTGGAATAGAAGCAAATGGATGGTTTTATGTATCAGATTTGGTTTCCGCTCGATCCATTATCAGATTTTATATGCTCAGATTTTGTTTACCTCGTAGTATGATCCCAATGAGAATGAGAGAATGGCGGGGTTGTACTGTTGATGCAAGAAAATTTCATACTTCTCCCTGAAAAAAAGCATATTACGGGAAACCTCGGCAAATTCTGAGACAGCGTTTTACAAGGCCTTCATGCACATCATGCTTCTTTGAAGGAGCTTGGTGAAGGTTGTGACATTTTTATGTCAACCATAAATGCCATTCTGTTCCCGGACTAATGGATTTTTTGAGTGTCGAAACATTCAATCGACCCTGAATCGAATTTGATTTAGAATTTTGACTCTGACCAGGCCCTAGTCCAGCGTCATAGAATCTAAAATCTGCCCCGGGAGGGTGGAGATGATGCGCTATGGGGAGTTTTATGTGCAATCTTCGCCATCATCTGTGTGCGTGTGTGTGCGTGCGTGTGTGTGTGTGTGCGTGTGTGTGTGTGTATATATGTGTATGTGTGCGTGTGTGTGTATGTATGTGTGTGCGTGTGTGTGTGTGTGTGTGTGTATGTGTGTGCGTGTGTGTGTCTGTGCGTGTGTGTGTGTGTATATATGTGTATGTGTGCGTGTGTGTGTATGTATGTATGTGTGTGCGTGTGTGTGTGTGTGTGTGTGTGTGTCTGTGCGTGTGCACGGCTTGATATATGTGTGGCCGATTGTGACGGTCTTGATAGACCAGTGAGCGATCGTGACGAGCTTGAAGTATTTTTAACTTGTAAGTAAAGAATCAATGAATTGTTGATTTGCCAGCCTTGGGTGGGTGGGTGGGTGAGGGAGGAGAAAGAAGTGTCGAGTATTTTAGATGTGTATTTGTAGGTGTGTTTGCCATAAATTGGGAACTGGGTAATGCGAAAATGGAGTGGAGATGGAGCGTGAGTAAGAGAGAGAGAGAGAGAGAGAGAGAGAGCGGTGGGAGGACAGATACATATATACATATAGAGGGGAGAGAGATAGATAGATATAGATAGATAGATATATAGAGAGAGAGAGAGAGAGACGACACGTTTGCCAGCATTTTGTCGTGCAATGATGAACCCCAGGTGTCGGAAATGGGTTGAAAGAAAAAATAAATATGTGAACTGCTTTTAAATTTGGAAATTCGAATTCCGTTATTAATGCAAACATAACATTTTTGCCTTCCGTTTATTTCTTCGCTGTATGCCAAATTCACCTGGTTGACTGTACGCATGAGATGATGTACCTGAGATGTACCTTGCGTACCAAATGAGATGTACCTTGTGTACCGAATGAGATGATGTACCTGAGATGTACCTTGTGTACCGAATGAGATGTACCTTGTGTACCGAATGAGATGTACCTTGTGTACCGAATGAGATGTACCTTGTGTA
>JAUEKZ010197105.1:0-11649 GCA_031471865.1 Melibe leonina | reverse complement strand
GAGGCGCCCGCAAAAATGTCTTTTATCAAAGATCAGCAACAAACACATCGTAAGTGCAAGTTGCTTGAGATCTTGATTAATAAAAATTAAAAACTTTACCATGTTCAATAGCATTAACTCTTCTGTTTGTGATTTTGATGACCTCATCCAGCGTGATGAAAGACGTCTGCAGTGATGCTAACTCCACCAACAAGTGGATAGCTTGCCCGTAAGCCTTCTTGGCCTTGTCAATCTGCTGCCCACCCCGAGCAAGACCAGTCAGTTCATAAGCTGCAAGGGGCAAGAAAATTAGAGATACATATAATCTTATTGTAAAATTCTGAATGAGCAATATAAAAACTTCCATTATCAATACAATGGATACTTGGTGTAAAATTATTGAGGAATAAATAGCTACCACAGCTTCATGGAACATTTGGATCATCATAAGATAAATGGAGTTAAAAAATATTTAGACCTTTCACCAATATAATAATTGCCTACGGTCAAAGCTTTTGACAGTCTACTACAGCCGCCAAATGCAACTTCATTACCGAGAAGCTATATGGCAGGATTCTAACTGTACAATGATATGCATGCACGGCAGATCTCACTCAATCAAAGAATAAAAATTTTCCTGGCTTTTTTTCGGTGAGAATCAAACCTACCATTCCAATTATACAACTTTAAAAAAATCTATCAATCCTTTAGTCTGGCATTGACCATTTTAGATGGTAGTTCCTTAAGGGCAATACTATTTCTGTGATAAAAAGCTCTTGCTATACACGGATATGATGGAAGTTTTATCCAGCATTTCAAATGACAGTTAAGTTGAAACTAACGAGTGACGATACATTTTAGACTGATCTGTTCCTAGACTGCAAGTTCCTTGCACTTCTATTTCTTAAATTCTTACATCTTTTCTAAACCTTTTCACAAAATTTGAACGATTTATTATCAGAGGTTATTTTTCTAAAAATGTTTAAAACTCATATCTTGTTTCAAACAGTCCCATCTTCTAAGGGGTTGTTGGTTTGGTTAAGAACAAGGATGAAAATTTTAAAAGTCTATAAAAGGAAAATTTTCCTCCTAAAAAGCAACATTTTTTTTCAGTAAAAAACACAACAAGAACATGAAATGCAAAAATAGTTAATTAAGGATTAGTATTCTTACTGTCAGATCCATCTTGATAATCTTCAAACTGAGGCAATGTAACACCTGAAAAAATATACCATCATGATGTAGTTAAACAACAACAAATACCATAAAATATCTATTAAAAAAATAGATAAATCTTGAGAAGATATGTTTTGTGTACTTAATCAATACAAATGATCAACACAATAGAAATACTTTTATGAACATTTTTCAATTACTTGTTGTATAATCTAAATTTAAATGAGGCTACGACACAAAATTGCATCAAAATTTTAAAATACACAATAAAATACAGAACTGAATAACTTTTTGTAACACCACGCTCTTGCATTGAATTAAAGGAAAACAGTGAGACAATGAGTGCCAGAGCAATAAGCAGAGAAATTAATTTATATTCTGAAAATATCCTTAAAAAATTATACTAACTAAATAAATGCCTCTACTGCGATAAAAAGTTGTTGAAATAACTTACCAACCACGTTTTCCTTCTTGCTTTTTACTTTGACAGATGCCTTTTGAACATTTTGAAGGATAATATGACTAATGTCCCCAGTGGTGAACTTTGCCTCAGCAAGAGAAAACAAAGCTAATTTCAATACAGTGCCAACTTCTGTTTTTGTCTGTAGGGGGAAAAAAATAAATATGGAAATATACACATTATCATGGGATAAACACAGCTTGTTGTATTGGTTCTATCCAGAAAAATATGATAAACTACACTTGTTACTTTTAAACCTGGAAAAAATCCGAATTATTTTTATTTTTCTCAACAAAAGATTCATAATACAGAGATACACAAGTACATTTTTTGCTCTTAAGTAATATTCTTGATCAGATTAGAAAAATCTGAACTTATAATTCTGTCATTCAGCTTTCATTTTCAGGCCATTGAAAAAACAACAAATTCTGACACAAAATAAAAAGGAAAACACTGCAATGGGTTGCAAGCGGACAGGGTGACTCACATCAATAATCTTATTTAAAATGGTCCTGAATTTCATTGTCAAAGCATCTGCCTTTTTCTTCAGCAAGCTGTGACCTTTCTGCGCTCCCTTCAACCTTGCCTTGATGTTGGCCAAGGCCCTGTGAGAACAGATTGGTAAAAAGAGAAATATAGTAAAATAACTCATCACACAGTCACCAACAAAGTCAGTAGTGTTTGCGACAGCTGTCCTTGTGATAAGTAAAATGGAGCTGCTGGAAACTTCTAATGGAACAAAATATGGAAAAAGGCTGTAATATGCAAATGTTTCAGAGAAAACGGATTACAAAACAAAACTAGACGTTTCGGGCAAATGGCCCTTCATCAACAAAACATAAAAAAATGACAGCAAATATACATAGATGACATAAAAAGCGCCGCTCTGATCACATTGGTACCACCATGCGTAGAGACAATGGGCAGGAAGAGGTGAGGGTGGTAAGGTGGTAGGGAGTGGTGTTTAACAGGGGATGTATTGTAAGTAACTTTGACTGGTAGGGGTCAGGGGTTATCGGCTGTAGAAGATGGGGCAAGCCTGAGATGGAATGAAAGACAGCGGAAACAGAAAAGGTGTGTGTGTGTGACACACACCTGTGAGTCTAGAAACACTTAGACTAAGAGTGTTTGTAGCCTCAGCCATTTTTTTCAGCGCCAAAAATATATGTTGAATCAAATATCCATCAGACTAGTATCCCTCTTGTTTATAGAGAGTTTTAGTACTTGTGTGTCGTATGCATCTTCTAATATTGTAACAATACTAAGTAGACGTCTATCTAGATCCATAGAGAGGGGTTTGAATTTTGGCAATCTAGATTAACCTAGACCTATATCGATTGAGCTGATCAATCTATCTAAATAGTCAGTACTCAAATTTTACTAAATCACTGTTAGAGATCCCTCAAGCAAACAAGCAAGATGTAGACTCTAGGTCTAGATAGATAGATAGATCATAACATATAAAGATAATCTCCGCAATGATTTGAGACACTCTTCAATCATTTCTTCTCTCAGGTTAAAAACAAAACAAAACGTGGGGGAAGAACCCAACAGTGTCATCTTTAGACCAACGCCATATTACAAAACAGAATAAAATAAGTGTATTTAGTTAGATTAATACATACATCCGCGAGGGAAACACGTTTAGTCGCTCTTTTCCTGACATGGCTGTTTATTTATCGAATATTTTCACTTCCAAACAACTAACTCCAGTCATATGATCGACGCTGATGTCCCCTTAGGAAACGGAAGTTTTAGCAAATGTGTTTTCATAAGTAAAGAGTGAACCGGAACTGAAAGCGTCCATGGTTACTAAACGCCATCTCAAGTCTAAAAAAGTCAATCTTTAGTTAAAAATTTGCAATCTCAAATAAGGAAGACTGAAAAAAGTAAGTTTTTTAAAATATCATAATTAATATAGGGCTTGAAATTCTAAATTATTTACAAGTACCTATTTAGTTATCTTTGATTTATGCATTTAGAGATAAAACCAAGACTTAACTATGCAATGAATGTAAACATTGATGGCATCCTTCTAACTCTAAAACATTAAAATCCTACCTGTGGGTTCGTTTTGAAATACTATGGTGTTCAGGTGTTATGGATCATAGTTTTGTGTTTAAAACAACTGACTTTATACTCTATTTCCAGCAGATTTATTTCCAGCAGATTTTCTTGAAGAATAGTATTTTTCCAGACTTTTAAGTCTCTTTTTGGCCTCTAAAAGGAATAGACTGCTCTATCTAAGACCCAACCATCTATGTCTTTTTTTCTGCTTTTTGAAGACACATAATCTCATTTAATCAAACAGAACCGGTTTTTTTTCTTTCCCAGCATTGTGCATCGTTAATAATATACTAATGTGTGAGTGCTACTTCAAATGCATGGGGTACTGAAGACAGGTTCAAAATCTACCTACATCTGGGGATTTCAATTTCAAGTAGAATTGAAATAACCCTTATGACTTGCTGTAAAATCAATGCATATTATTATGTTGCTGTCACGTTTTTAACCCTTAACGTGCTAAGCCATTTTGGGCACTCTGTCATTCCCAGATCGAAGCATTTTGGGAAAAAGGTATTTGAGCCACCCGTCACAGAAAAATATTCATAACTCAACAACCACTCAAGCTATACACTCATAATATCAAAATTACATTAGATATTTCTGAAAATATTTAATCACCTAAAATATTCACCTCGGTAGTCAAAATTTTGTCAATTTCTAGACCTTTCTAGACAAGGCGTAATTCAACTGTTATCGCAACCCTACTTATCCGATGTCAAGTTTAAACTCAAGCTAGACAACCATTTTATCTATTAGAATATGTCATTTACAATAAGACAATCAATATATCAATAATTTAGAGAGCTCCGCCTAGTCGGCAGAAGCCATTTTGGATGGCAAAAAAAGGGTGTTCCAACGTAAAAGTTGATAAAAATCGTAATATTCCATGGAATTCAACGGGATCAAGTTTTGTTAAGTGATGAAAATAAATGTTCTAATCAAGGGGAACCACTCAGGAATTCTATGTTGTCGTACTTTTTATAATTCACCTTTCCAATGAGGTAAATGCTTTGATTAGCACGTTAAGGGTTATGTTATTTATTTTGCTTTGTGAAAAGCACAAACTTGAAACAAAGAGACAATCTAGTTTCATTGGAATATGTTCTTGTGTTGTGTATGAAGTCTCCATGGGAAGTGATGAGTTTAACTTGGAATTGTATTATGAAGACATTATTATTTGTTTTTTTCATTTAATATTTTTAAGTTTTTCTTTTTTTTCCAGTTACAATGTCAGAGCCACAAGAAGATGCTGGAGCTGCTGCTGGGGATGTAGAGAAGGCATCTAGCAGAGCAGATGGCCAAGAGGGTGTGGAAAGGAACTCCAAAGCACCATCTCGGTCAGAATCAGTAACTTCAGGAAGAAGTACTGAAGGGAAAAAAGGAATGGAAGAAGTTAATCCAGATGAAAATGCGCAAGACAACAAAGTTGGTGATTGGAGAAATATGAGGAGAATAATTGCTGAAGATCCAGAATGGTCCTTAGCCACAGTGCCTCTGCTGAATGAACTTGTGGTGAAGCATATTGTCAGCAACTTTGAAAGTAAGTCTACATTTACTATTAGTCTATAAGATAGTAACTGTTGAAAAAAAGACATAGTTAGATGTTTAGTTGGCCACCATGACTCCCAGTCTGAAAGAGTACAAGTTATATTATGATTTTTTTAAATGGTTAATAAAATTCAATTTCATGAAAGAGAAAAAAAAAAATAGATGGTTTCTTTGAATACCTGAACATTTTTTACGGATTTAAGTAATAATTTCTATAGATGGTGATTCAATACTTTTAAATGGAGTTTAGACATAATGTCTCACAAGCCCACAAATTTCTTTTGTTTTTTACAGATAATTCTTCCGTATTGAAAGAGCTCCTGTCTAAGCATCAGAAGAGCGTACTAGAAAAAATATCAACAGATCTGCCCCTGAAAGTCACTGCTCTATTAGTTGATGATGAGGGATTTTGGCAGAGGTGCTGTAAAGCCCGATGGGATATATGTGACGTCTCTGCCTATGGAAACAACTGGAAACGGATGTACTTTGAAAAAAATCTGCAACAAATCATAGAACTGTTTGTGCCGGAAACAACTAATCCAGAACAGTTGGATGAGACTCTCAAGCTTTCAGCAAACTTCATAAAAAAGCTTGATGTTCGTCAGCTCCTACCTCCAGTCAGAGAAGCTCCCAAAGGTCCTGATTTTGATGACCAATCTGATGCTGGGAGTGACACAGGGGATGAACCAGAATGTGATCATTTTAATTTTGATCCTGTTTTGAGGCAGCTTCCATATCTAGAAGAGCTCCACCTGACCTATGGTGTAAAAGACTGCGGGATGAATTTTGAGTGGAATCTATTCCAGTTCACTGCCAGAGACTGCCTGCAATTGTCTCAGTGTGTTGCTCACTGTAAAACTTTAAAAGTTTTTAGGTTACATCGAAGCAAAGTAGATGATGATAAGGTAAGGAATATTAACAGATCCTCTTCTAGTAGTGTCAAATTGATTCCATATTTTTTGGAATCAAATAAAATAGACTTGAATCTGGGTGGAATCATACAAGGTCAGCAGGAAGCTGAGAGAGAGAGAGAGAGAGAGAGAGAAAGAGATAGAGAGAGATGGAGATCAGGCATGGAGGTGTTATCAAATGGGCAAATTTGGTGGATTGTTGCTGCTAAGTAGTATGTTGCAACCATCTATAAAGAGGGGGACGTGGATGGGGTAGATGGCATGGTACTACCAGCTTTCCTCTTCCTACTTTCCATCTGAGAACTCAGTTGTTCTAGGTTCTGGGATTTTTTATTCGACTATAGCTGGTTTTGTTTTGATTTTCTCTTTATTTAGTCATTCTGATAGATACGTCAATTATTATCTGATAATGCTGTTAACTTAAGGCAATTTACATTTAAATGATTTTGACCAAAAAGATATTTTAATCATTGAAAGGAAAGTGAAAAAACTAGATAAACTTATTTCATGCAACCTTTTATGAAGGTTTGTGTACAATATTACTATTACTATTAGTCTCAGAATCAGAATCTCAATTTTGTGTAATTTTTGTCCATACTCATAACATAGCGTTCCTATTATACTGTTACTGTTAAGTCACTATTACTGCAGATTGGTTGCTCTTGATTACTTCATAGGTCAGACTTCTTTATTCAAACTTTAATTTTAGCCATACCAAGCTTTTCTCCATGAAGCCAGATATACCTTGATCCCATAGTTTGTTTCGTTTGTGATGGTATGATAAAAAGGTTTTACTGTTTGTTACATTCTCAGGTTCGAGTTTTGATTAGCCACATCCTGGATCACCCTGGGCTGGTTGAACTGGACCTCTCCCATAACATCATCGGTGACAGAGGGGCAAGGGCTATTGGCAAATTCTTGAACAACCACAGCCAGTTAGTCAAACTCAACCTTTGTGATAACCAGATCAGATGTGCTGGAGCTCAAGCTGTAGCTCATGCCCTTACCAAAAACAATCTTCTTCAAGTATGTTTCCTAGACATTTTTTTTTATACCAAAGGGTATCTCACCTTTACCTCAACCCGAAATTATATTCCATTTGTATCAAGTTTCAGTTTCATATTTTCTGCTACAAAGAATGTGAAAGGTGAAACAAAGGGAGTGGTTAACTAACAGGCAAGTATTGTGGGACAAACAAATTAGACTTAACAATAACAAAATAACCTGATGAAGATCATGGGTAGAAACGTTGCTTTTTTGTGTGTCTGGCTTTGTCTTTGTCCCACAATACTGGCATATTAACCACTTCCTTTGTTTCACCAAGGATACCCTAGCGATCCCCTCTCTTTTAACAAAGATTGTATCATAATCATGTCTTTTTCTTTTTTAGTAACAGTAAAAGGTTCAGAATAATTCGAAATGTCTTTGATTTTAGTCTTTTGAATTTATGTCATTCAGATTTTGAACCTTCGTCTTAACCGCTTGGGAGATGAAGGAGGTCAAGCCATTTGCAGAGCTCTCCTCAAGAACAGAACTCTTGTGGATGTCAATATGGGATCCAATGATCTTGTTGAACCTACAGCCGCCATTCTGTCTCAAGTAGTCATGCAGAACCAAATCATTCGAATCTTGGATCTCTCATGCAACAGACTTGGACCTGTGAGTGATTAATGCAAAACATGCATTTTTATTTTACAACCCGTTTTTTGGTTCTTTTCAAGTAAATTAGGACCAGGGACTGAGAAATAGATTGGACTTTCCAAGTTAAAGGTTTTGCATATTTATTTGATTGGTATGATGAAATTTTTAAGGGGAAGAAAATTTCTATAAGTATAAGTATCTATCTTATTTTAGCAATAAAATGTAAGAACAGTTTGCCTGCTACTTTTATTCTCTGATCCCAGATTTTGCTATAGTTATGCATCTCTCTCTTTATCCTAAAAATTCTATTGACTTAAGGATCTTGGTAAAATTTCATGTTTGTTAAATCATTGCAGGACGGAGGCAAGCAGTTGCAGGAGGGAATGGAAGACAACACAACCATTATTCAAATGGACTTACGACTGACGGAATGTGGCCAGGAATCAGAGTATTGTATTAACCAGATATTGCATCGTAACCAGGAAACGGACAGAGAGCAGAGAATTGCTGATAGTGAGGCAGTGAACTCAACATACAGGAAAACAAAAATAGAACCCCAAGCCGCCCACCGCTATCAGTTACCAAAAACTGCTATAATAGCATAAACATTGGTTTTCATGGTTAAATATGCTTTGGATTTACTACTTTAATTTTAAAATTGAAAAGGCTTCAAAATGGAATTGAAGGAAAATAATGGAGTTGCAGCAGTGAAGTCTCTTCATACAGTCATTAGTGTGGGACAAGATGGAGTTTAGCATTGTCTCGATAACACTGTTTAAGTATCCAAATATCCAACCTATGCCACAGAAGAGCAGACATGCAGATCTTGTGGTTTGGGGAGGGGTGGGGAGAGTGAGCATTATTACAAGGTTTTTCACAATAGGGTCCAATATGTAATACATAAACACGAAATTCAAGTACTATAATCAAAGCTATCCATGTAAATGAATTTCAACTTTATTTTATTACTATGTCACTGCATGGTAAATCTGAAGTCGATGCTCCTCTATTGTCTTTATATTTATACTGTCCTGATCTAGATACACTAATTAAGGAAAAAATGTCGTGCATGCTCTTTCCACATATTTTTCTTGGATGTAAGGAAATTTCATCAAATAATTTCAAGATTGTCTATATGAAAAGATGTCATTTTTCATTTAGTGACTTTCATTTAACTTTAAGAAG
The DNA here is from genome assembly GCA_031471865.1 of Melibe leonina. Lineage (NCBI taxonomy): Eukaryota > Metazoa > Mollusca > Gastropoda > Nudibranchia > Dendronotidae > Melibe > Melibe leonina. The sequence goes on along the minus strand of JAUEKZ010197105.1, from coordinate 2,682 downwards.
CAATATTTTCATATCATTATTTATGAGATATAAATATATACATGCCATACAAGGTTCTTACTTGTATTCTCCTTACAGTTTTGTTGTTGTGCTCATTATCATTAAAGTAGATTTTGGATAAAGTCAACAGCTTGGGACCAGACTAAATAGCTTATTTTTTAGTCACGTTGATTTAAAGCACATTTTTAAGGGAAATCCATGCTGGAATTCAGCAGAAACTAGAGAGCAACTTATGGTAATCATCATAGTCTAGAGTGAGAGCAGGCCAATACTCATCTGCCGTGGTGTGAATGCCCATTTGTTGTACCCTGGAATGTGTCCTACTTTTGGAAAGGGGGGGGGGGAGGAGGTGAGAGGGGTAAGATTGGTATAAAATAATATGTATGTTCACACACATGTTTGTGCTTCTGTGAGCGCTTTAGTCAAATCACTGCGGGTAGGTTACTACAGAGCACTTCGTAAGCCATTTCAGGAACGTGGCTCATGGCATAGAGTTAACGTTAAACATCTCTTTAACCCTTTCACTGCTAATGACAGCAAAATCGTCAAGATTTGACATTCAGGCTTTTGGCATATATGTCAGTTCACTGAAATCTGATTTATTTGGTATAACAACACATACATTTTTAAGATTTAGCAATTTCAGTTGGGTTAGAATCAGACCTCGCTGTGAAAGGGTTAAGAACTGAAGGACCACTGACAATCCCCACCAAAAATACAAAGGGCAGGAACAATTTACACTGTGCCTTACCTCCTCTCTTTACCTTGCCCTGTCACATTTCTCACGGCTGCAACCAATCTCTTAATTAATTGTTATGTGAACTGTGGTTGAAATATACCATGCAAGTCAGCAGGTACCAGAAATCTGAATTTTGATATTTTTTAGTTGACTTAAAGCGAGATTTCAATTGAATCAGTTGATTTTATAGAGAAATCACATAGAGAATGAACAAAAATGACGTTATTAATATTATATGATTTTGTTGAATTCAAAATATCATTCAAGTGTTGACTTTTTGAAAGTTGACTGAATCCATATTCCACTGTAGCTCTCAGATTTACTCTCACATTAGTGGTAGGCTCTCTAGTGCTTGAAAACTGTAAATTAAAGGTTGTAAATAGTGATCAAACTATGCTTTTACTTTTATGACAAATAACTCATTGCAGATGGACATTGGCACCACCTCTGTATAGTGTTTGTGTCTTATCAGTGTGCAGAAGAGTTGAACAAATTTTATTTGTTGCTTTTGTTGGATTGTCATTAAAAATGACTAATATACAATATTCTTATCAGTATTTCATGCATTTTTTTAGAACTTGTTCAGTGCTAACTGGAGGCACATTTGCTGCAATGGTAGTATGTAATTCAGCACAGTGAGTCCCTGGTTAATCTTTCTATCATCTTATTCATGGCAAGAAATTTTTTTTGTTTGTTTATTGAGAATTTAAGGTCACTTTCAACTGCTATGGTCATAATAATAATAAGCGCCCAAGGGTAAGTAAGATGATAGGCTAGTTAATAGCCAGACTTTGACCTTGCCAGGGACGTTTCACTGAGAGATGATATAGTGTTCATATAAAAAGGTGACAATGAGATGATTTACAGAAAAAAAACCAAATCACCTCTCACAATCATAAAGCAGGGTATACAAACAGATGGTGGCTACCACCCACATCATGCACTATTTTATGGTCCAGGGAGAACCAGGATATTCTACCGCCCTTTGTGTACAAAAGTACTGAGTCCTTCTAGACGGCAAGTAACCCTGTAGTTAGGTACCACAGAGTAAAACATAGGGGATGACCATAAGTGTGTTAGGACAACGGGCTGTACCAAGACTTAGCTAACAGATACAAAACAGCTGTGTGTGTATGCTTATTATGGGAGTACTGGAGACCGTGCTGAAAAAAAAAAGATGATAGATAAAGCCAAAAGAGAAAAAACAAAAGTAGCGCCTATCAGAGGCGCCCGCCAAGAAAATTTATTCTAAATTTATGTAGTTGCCATGTACTATCCTCTTGTCCTGTGGCTGGCAGCTATTGTCACTTGTCCACCTTACTTTATGTTACTCAAACCAGAAGGCTCTACAGGACTTAACTTATTTACTTTTTATAAAAATTTCATGTCTATACCCATCAATCCATCCATCCAACCAACTACATAACTCAATCACTCAGTAGAGCCGACAGGATTTAAGTAAGTCGCCATCTGATGCGAAGCAGATGGGTATGTTCAAAGCATTCAATGGTGAAGGCTCAAACTTCAGACATGAAGGAAAAGGAGCTGACCGAGGATGACACCATGGACAGAAACACATGGAGACACTGTGTTCGCTGCAACAACCCTGCACCCCCCAGGACAAGCTGAAGAAGGAGATTATTTCATTAGTATTAGTAACCATTGAAAATCCCTGAATAAGGACACCCCTGGATAACAACATAATTCTCTGGTCCCTGGCGATGTTATTATCAAGGGGTTCCACTGTATTTGCAGTCAAGTGGTTTGGTAAACAGCTACCATCAGTCATGAGAATACAACAGTGTGCCAGGCCAGGTGTTGGACTGGATGAAGCAGAACGATGTGACACTTCATTGTGATACAAACAAACCTGAAACATTCCAACTGCACTGAATACTGAAGAATGCATGGGGATGGTAGATACACCCAACCTACCCCTCCTG
>JAUEKZ010197094.1:0-11650 GCA_031471865.1 Melibe leonina | reverse complement strand
CAGCACTAATGATTGCATTTTTCGCAGAAATATCCCCTGCCACGGTAAGGTTATTAGTGATGGTTACTAAACCACTGTCTCCATCTATCACCAAACGATTATTATTGATGCCTGAACCTGCAGCACCTGTAATCAAGGTAAGGTCATCATTATTAGTGGTACCAATTTTCATAGTATCACCAAAGTTATTGCCATTATTCACAACCACTTCTGCATTAGTGACTAAACGCTCCCAACCACTTGAACCTCTGATATACAGGTCACCACTGGCATCATTAATCGCCAAAGATCCTATGCCAGCACTAACAGTAGGCGCCACATTAAAACCATACAAACCAAAAGTATCTGTACTCCCATTAATACCAAATGATAATAGCTGTCCGCCAGAGCCAACATTAAAGCTAGCAGCAGGTCCAGAACCAGCAGACACGGTTAAGGCATTAGTTATAGTAACTGCTCCTGCAAAAGTACTGGCACTTGATGGGTCCGTTTGAGTAATACCCCCTGCGACCTGTAACTTGCCGTCTATAGTTAAATTATCGCTGGCATCAGTCGCCAACAATGTGCCAGTGACGCTAGGCAAAGAAATAGTAATATCATTATTAGTTTGGCTATTTGACACTAACTTAACTACACCAGAACCTGACTTAAACCGCAATCCATTTTGTATAACCCCTGCTAAAGTGATTTCATCTTGCGTACTATCGCCTATTGTTACATTGCCATTGAGTGTGGAATCACCCGATACAGTGAGGTTAGTTGAAACAATTAAATTATCCGTCGTAATATCACCTTTAACAGACAAATTATTTGTAATGTTGACATCGCCTGTACTATCAATAATTAATCTGTCTTTATTGTCCGTCAACAAAGTAAAGGGGGTCTTATCGTTAGTGCCTATAGCCATGCTAGTGCCGAAGCTATTGCCACCGTTAACTACCACTTCTCCTTCAACAATGGCGCGCTGCCAACCTGAGGTGCTGTTTTTAATATACAAATCCCCCGCACTGCTATCAATTGCTAAAGAACCTACTGATGCGCCAGAAGATTTAACATCATTCGATGGGTCGGCCGTGACACCATAAAAACCAAAACTATTCACGCCATCATCAATACTAAAACTTAACAATTCCCCTGTGGATGTACGCTGGAAATTAGCTACAGAATTAGGGCCTGAAGAAGCTACAGACAAACGATTATCAATAACCACAGCCCCTTGGAAAAGGTTGTTACTTGAAACATCGGTTTGGTCAATACTACCTACAACGTTTAAATCACCTGGCAGCGTTAAATCTTTGTTGCTATCTGTCGCTAACAAGGTACCCGTGGCCTTGGGTAGGGTTAATTGGATATCGCTAGTAGCATCACTAGATTGTAACTTAATAATGGCATTGGTAGAGGAGGATTTAAAATTCAACCCATCTTGAATAACGCCCTGTATTGACAGTTCATCGGCAGTGCTATCGCCTATTGTTACATTACCAGATAAATTGGCACTGCCAGTAACTGATACATCGGCAGTAACTGTTGCGTTAGCTGCACTAAGATCACCACTCACATCAACATTGTTATTGGCTGTTATATCGCCAGAGCCATCAATAACCAGCCTTGCTGTATTGCCTGTAATCAAAGACAAAGACTGACCATTGGTTGTACCTACCTTAACGGTGGTAGCGAAATTATTACCGTCTTGTACTAATGCCTCCGCTTCGGTAACTAAGCGAGCCCAATCAGTTTTACTAGGAACAGTTGCACTAGGCTGTTTTATAAATAACTGACCAGAAGCACGATTGATTGCTAAAGACCCAGAATTACCCAAATTAACATCTGGCGTAATATCAAACCCATAGAGTCCGAAACTGTTAGCGCCGCCATCCGTACTGAAAGACAACAATTGCCCAGAATTACCACGCACAAATGTTGCTGCTATGTTATTTCCAGACGAAACATCCAGCGTATTATTCACCGTCAAACTACCTGATAGCACGTTCGCCGCACTTGCATCTTGTTGGTCAATACCCTTGTCAAGGTTTAACCTCCCTAGCAATGTCACGCTGTCATTATCATCTGAATTACTAGCAATAAAAGTACCACTGACTCTAGGCATCTTAAGTGTTATATCACTGGTAGGATCGCTCCTTTTAAGCGTAATTGTTGAGTTATTTGAACTATTTGAACTAGCGAACAGCAGGTCATTTTGAATAACACCATTAATAAATATTTTATCATCACTAGCATCACCCAATGTCACATTGCCTTTGATGCTTGCATTGGCGTCCACTGACACATCGCCACCAATATTCGTGTCCCCTGTGGTGGTCAAAGCACCGCTAATGTCCACATTATTAACTGTAGTAATAATGCCCGTAGGACTAATCGATAACTGATCCGTATCGTTAGTAATAAATGCAAGCCCAGAGGTCGAGTCTGTTGAACCAATGACAACGGTGGTGCCTGTGCCTAAATTATTACCCCCATGCACTATGGCCTCACTGGCGGTAATGAGCTTACTCCACCCTGTGTCTGAACCATCTTCATTTATATGCAGACTACCAGAAGACACATCAATCGCTAAAGAACCAACCTTGGCAGAAGTAGAAGGAGCACCATTGGCACCATATAACCCAAAATTAGTTGCACCATTATCAACGCTAAATGATAATAATTCGCCTGGATTGGATCTGGAAAAACGAGCGGCAACTTGATTGCCAGCAGATACCGTTAACGAATTATTGACCGTTAGCGAGCCATTTAAACGATTATTAGCACTAACGTCTTGTGTAATAGCTCCCTCAATCGTTAAATCACCAGGTAATGTAACCTTGTCACTTGAATCTACCACAATAAACGTGCCGCTAATGCTAGGCAGCTTAACTGATATATCGGATGCTGGCGCACTACGTGCTATTTTTATTGTCTTCGATGAATCTTCCGATGGATCTGCAAATATTAAGTCATTTTGAATCACACCATTAATAAATATTTCATCATCACTAGCATCACCCAAAGTAACATCACCATTGACAACAAGGTTATTGGCAACAAACAACGATCCATCTGTAGATACATCACCTCTAGCTAATAAATCACCACTCACATCAACATTATTATTGGCAACAATATCACCTGAGGCATCGATAACTAAACGGGACTCATTATTGGTGATTAATGATAAAGACTGCGCATCTTCGGCGCCAATAATAACTGTCGTTTCTAGCGTATTCCCCCCTTGAATAATTGCTTCGGTTTGTGTAATAAAACGTTTCCATACTGTGCCGTCACTTACAAACAAGCTACCGTCTTGACTATTCACTGCCAATGATCCAGATGAGACGTCGGTTGTAATGGCACTAGATGGATCGCCTTGGACGCCATAAAAGCCAAACTCTTTTCCGATGTTAAAAGATAGCAGCTGACCGGCATTAGAACGAACGAACGAGGCAGCCGTCTCAGATCCAACGGTAACCGCTAACTGGTTATTAATGCTTAATGCGCCATTCAGTTGGTTATTGCTTGAAGGATCAGTTTGAGTAATGCCTTTAGTCACTGTTAAGTTTCCAGGCAGTAACACATCACCACTGACGTTGGTAGCCACAAAATCACCACTGATACTTGGCAACCTAAGCTCGATATCACTAGTGGCCGCACTCCGTGCAATGGTAATCACAGAGTCAGCATCTGATATGCTACTAGCCAACTTAAGGTCAGTTTGAATCACTCCATTAATGGCAATATTATCGTTAGTACTATCTCCCAAAGTGACATCACCTTGCAGATTAGCAGTGCCAGAAATACGCATATCGCCAGAAACATCGACAGAACCCGTAAATGAAGCATCCCCTGTTGTATCGACATTAAGCACAGCAGCATTATTCACAATAAATTGTAGCGGTTTAGCGTCAGTGGTACCGATGATCATGGTCGTGTCAAACGCGTTACCGCCTTGCACTATGGCTTCAGTATCATCAACAAAGCGCGTCCAATCCGAACCCGATTTGTTAACAGATAACTGTCCACCACTGGTATTTACAGCCAAGGAACCTGTGTTAGCAAATATCTCACCGTCTGGATTACTCGTTACACCCCACAAACCAAAAGAATTACTACTAGGACCCGCTTGAAAGGAGATAAAATCACCTTCAGATTCTCTAATTATAGTTATTGGTGTCAAATCACCTGATGACACCTCAACTGTATTATTTACCTGCAACTCGCCTGCGAATGTATTATCTCCAGTCGAATCGGATTTTTGGTTAATCGAACCTGCTACAACCAAATCACCTGGCAATGCTAGGTTTTTATCTTCTGGCAACACTAATAAAGAACCAGATTGGCCTGGAAGCAACAAGGTAACGTCGGTGGTTGGGTCACCTAACTCTAATATATAATTCCCCGCCGATGCACCACCAGAAAACACCAACGGCTGATCACCCTGGATAACCGAACTGATAGTTAACTGCGAATTATCCGAAGAATTATCCGAACCTAAAACAACATCACCATCAGCACTTAAGTCATTTGATATAGACAAGTTAGACTGAATATCCACCTCGCCTTCAAACACTACCTGCGCTGCCTTTAGATTAAATTCTTCATCAGCACTTATATCGATTCTTTTTGACGACAATACAATATCGTTGGGGGACTCTATATTAAGAACACCTTCCTCCGACGAAAATATTTTCGTGAGCTGATCATGAAAAGTTAAAGAAGCCCCTTTTAAAATATTATAATCGCTTAGAAAATTCGCTGCTGCGTTGACTTGAAATACATCTTCCGCATCCAAACCAATCGTTGTGTTTCCACGCGCAATAAAATCCTCTGAAATCTGCGCTTTTAAATCGCCCTTAATAGTAACATCGCCATTTACGGTTAAATCACCGCCTATTTCTGTGTCTTGATCAACGGCTAGATCGCCACCGATACGAGCATCCGCAGTGGTTACTAAACTTTCAAACACAGGGTTAGGAATAATAGACACTGTTAGCGCACCAACGCCGGCAATTTGGCCACTACTTGTGGCAACAGAAGTGTTAAGCGCAGACTCTAATTGCGTTACTGCAAAACCAGGTAGCTGCCCCAAATTAACAGGCGGACTTCCATTTAAAAGCAGCACATCCAAAGTCTCAAAAGTCATTGAGTTTGCTTGAATGGCATCGGCTTCCACTTGGTTTAGATTGGACAACTCTGATGGATCCAATACAAAACGCTCATCAGTGATATCTATAATTTTTTCAAGTTTAACATCAGCAAAAACAGATTCTTTATCAGGGTCCACATAAAAATCGCTGTTTTCAGCATCTAGTATTTTGGGAACAACCAAGTTGCCAGAAAAATTTGCCCCACGGTTAAAACTTAAGCTTTCTTGATCGGTAACTATTTGCGCTTGTTGATCTTCTTCCGAAATTAAAATACGAAGATACCCATCGGGCTGTTCTTCTGAAATTAAGTTATCACGAGCTGAGGTTATATATGCTTCATCATTAGTGACCGTTAGGCTCTTAACAACATGGGAATCGTCTGTATTGCCTTTATTGTCAAACGCCTCTTCCCCCAATGCATCTGTGCGTTCAATGACAGCACTTGACGCGCGAGAATATATATCGTCAGCAAAATTTTTGTTATCTGATATCTGCTTCTCTGCCTGAGAAACCGCATCGAAAGAATCTACCACTTGAATTATATCTGCCAAATCATCTGCATTAGGTAATTTTATATCTACAGCAAACTGGCCTTCTTCTAAGACAAATAGAAACTCTTCATCCCATTGCGTTTTTTGTTTGAAATCACTCGCTAAATAACCTGCATTTTTGAGCTCTAGAATAGATTTTGGCCACTGACCAAAATCTGTGTAAAACTGTCGTGCAGAATCCTTAAGAACATCAATTTGAGAAGCAATCACATCCGCTAACAAGCCAAGTTTAGACTCTTCATCATCTGCTTTGACAGCAGAACAATAGATCAATGCAACTAGCATGCAACCTTGCAAAAACACCTTGGGGAATTTATTACTCATTCAATATAAAACCTAGTCTTTAAGGAGACGATTTTCATCTGGTTTTGCTATGATGGTGCGCAAAACCTCTTCATCAAGTCTTAGATCAGACCCTTCTCTTTTCAATGTTTTTTGAGTTATATTATCCACAAGTTTACCCAAAATAGTCTCATTTGTTACCAATTTTGGGCTTTGATTAACAACCTCTGACTCCGAGGGCGATCTTGCTTCTTCTTCCCTAATCAGCAGCACCAACACCATAATAATAATAATAAAAACAAAGAGCACAGCAACCATAAGGTCAACCATAGGCACAAAGAAATTAACGCTTTCCATTTCGTGTTCAGATTCTGACGAGCTCACTGCTATATACTCCTTTAAGCGCCCCTAAGGTTGCTTTCTATATCAGACAATTTTTCTGATTGCAGCCTTAACTCACGGTATTGACCAAAGCTAATAGACTCTGGAGATGCATAATATATATTAGAGGACAACACATCGTTTAGGTTCAAAAAAGCACCACTTAATGCTTCATTCATTTTATGGAACACAATAGAAAAGAAAATGGAGGACGAGATTCCTGCTATAGAGGTAATAAATTTAAACGTGGCCGCACTCAATAATGCAGTCAAACTTTCACGAGCTTCATCAGCATTACCAGATTCCAAGCCCAATGCAGCAAAATACAAAGCAGAAACCAAACCAATAAATGTTAGTATCAAACCAAAACCTACCAAGTAATCTGGAAATGAGCCGTAGAACTTCAAATGCAATACACGCCCTTCAGCATAATTTGCATTAATGTACTGACTAGGAGATATAGTGGATCTCAAAGGCCTGCCAGACTGGCCGATTTCTGGAAATATCAGCCGTTTTTTAAACTCACTCCAACCTGCTCTTGTACCTTTCGCTCTTAGCAACACTTTATCCACTAAGCTAAAATTTTCCGCGAATTGTGCAGGTGTCGAAAACTGGCCAATTGTATCGGTTAATTTGTTTAATGACCGAATGACAGGCACCATTTGAGAGAACCAAACCCAAGCCAACGAAAAAACCGCTATAATAACCAAGGACAATCCCAAGGCAATAGCAACCTGCGCTTTTTTAAATAAAACAAAAACCACTGGCATGGACTCTAGAATACCATCTAGGAAATTTAGAATATGTTCCACAAAAACCTCATTGTTTAAACTTAACTACAGCTGCTTCAGTCTATCTTCTGAAAATTACACTAAACATACTTCCAAGAATAGACAACAGCTTTAAAATCACCCATGCTGCCAAGAAACCCCAAAAAGCCCCCAAAATATAGCCATTGGAACCCTCACTTTCTTCCAGTATTTTATTCACTGCGAAAGGGTATCCTGTCACTGCTGTTAGCATTAGCTGGGGGTCTAATTCAATACTCTTAAGGATTTCAATTTCAGAAATTAGCTTGCGATCATTCGCTGTTTGTGTCTCTTGACTAAACGCACCTTTGTCTATTTTTTTAGCAAGCGCATCAATCTGCTTCTTAATTGCTTGGGTGCCCGCAAAATAATCATCTGACACCCCTTCTGGAGCCAAAGGATGGGGGGTATTTATAGGCAGCACGACACCAAATCTATCTGCCAATGCATATGTAGCAACCAGTTCTTCCATCAATTGATTACTTTGCCTTCTATCAATTTTTAACTGATCAGAGAACTGACTAGTAATATCATAAATACGATCATTAATCTTTTGTACAGCCCCTTCAACCAAAACAACTCTGGCGTTAAGTTCTGCTTTATTAATTAAAGACTGCATCCAGAACTTAGCCAAGTTAGGGTCATAGGCTTTTATTTGTAACCGGGTACCTAATTTTGAATCAATACCGTTTTCACTTGGAAATTGATAATCTTCAATCAAAATACCTTCAGCAAAGCTGACATTATTACCTTCGGACGATATTGCAGCATTGACTTTTTCCTCTGCATCTTGGTTAAACGTTTCTTCACCTAGCAGAAGAACGAGTTGATTTTTAAACTCTGCAAAGACATTGCTTATGATTACCTTTTCTTGAACCCGCGGCACCAAAAGCTCCCTAACCGCATCTTTAGAAGGCATGCTGACTACTGTCTCAACCTCATAATAAAGAACACGTTCCTTCGCTTGCTCCTGATCAAACAACCAAAAAGCAAATGAATACATCATTAGCACATAAAAAAGAATTTTTATAAAATAACCACCTCTAAAAGGTGGCCTTTTTATTACCCTATTAGATATATCACCAATATCAGGGTCTGATATGTAAAGCTCGTCCGAATATGTAGGGTACTTATTATTGCTGGCACTGTCTTCAGATGCAGGCGTCGTTTTATTTGACATTATGTATTCTCTCTAAAGGTCTTGAACTAGGCGAAAACCAACTGCTTGTGAGAACTCTTCAGAAAAAGTCACTTTGTCGCTTGGCAACGACATCCACGAACCGCCTACAGCTACATAACCATCAACACAATCCTGAACGCCACTCTGGCACACCCATTCAGCTACATTGCCATAAACATCATACAAGCCATTTACAGAAGGCTCTAACGAGCCAACAGCAGAGGCCGCCGCAATGCCAAAGTCACACTCATCACTATTGCCACGGCGCACGGGCACTGCTGACTCTCTTTCAGAAAAATTAGCATGCAAGCACGCGTAATCATTCAAAGATAAATGGTCAGCCGCTTTTTGCCACTCCGACAATGTTGGAAGCCTATATTTTTTACCCGTTTTCTCTGATAACCATTTAGCAAAACCTTTTGCCTGCTCTGCACTCACATTAACAACCGGCAATGAGGGCAAAGACAAATCAACGCCTTTATACTCACCACTGTAATGCCCCGACAAAAATTCAGCAAACTGATTGTTTGTTACCTCATAAGCACCCATAAAAAAGTCAGCCAAACAACTCTTCTTGGCAACTTTACAATCACCAGGGATGTAAACAAAATATTTTTCTATATCATTAGCAGAAGACCAACTTTCAGCAGAAGAAACAAAACCAGGCTGCGTCAAACTTTCAGAAGCATTGGCTCTCGCTGGTTTTTGATAAAAACCAGTTGTATTACTCGAACCAGAAGGAGCAGCGACACCAGAAGAGATTTGCTTAGCACTTTGCTTAGCACTTTGCTTAGAACTACCCCCCCAGACTAAACCTTGCGCCATCACGCCAAAAGAGCAGCTGATTAATATTATCATTGTCCAAAAACGCACTTTCATATCACTCCCATTAACCTAACACTAAAAACTAATACCAACCACCAAAAATTTCGGCTTAACCAAAAACAGACCAAAGATCTATAAAACCTTTAATAAGACTGCAAAAAGCAACATAAACAAAAAATATTAATTTAACCGGACAGGCTCAAGAGTCGCCAAAGAAGCATAATCAAGCACAATACCCAAATAGTCAGTATTATCAAATTCAGCACCCACCTGATTACTAAGAATCAACTTATCACTTGCATCCCAAAAGATATTCAGCTTTGGCAACAGCACATCTAAATTCCCAGCCATATCCCTTGCTTTCTCTACAGGCAACAAAAAGGAAACCGCTTTATCTAACTTAGACCTAGCCGAAGAAACCACAACAAAAAATGTCTGTGCATCATTATCATAGCGAGGCGAGTTAAAATACACATCACCCAAGACAATAGCTAAAGATTGCTGCAAAAATCTCAACCTTAAGTCATCCTCAATTTCACTTCTTCTTGCTTTCTCTAAATTGACATACTCATCATGATAAGCAATAACTTCTTCGTATTCCGCCAATCGCCTTTGGTAATTAAGATCCTCAATCTCTTGAGACGCTTCGTACTTAGCTATAGCATCATTTTTTCTAACAGAAAATTCCAAATTCGACTCAAACTCACCACGAAACAACAGTGGTTTATCCAAAACCACTGTTGAAGGCGCATCAATATTCAACTCCGCACCAGACACAGGCAGTGGTATTTTGAGCCAAGCATGCATTTTCATATCGACCATTACAGAAGCAAGTGATATGGGACTATCCTCGCTACTTAAGACGCGCACTAACCTTTCATCATTTGGGAATTCCCATAGCAAACTCCCTAGACGAAAATAATACTCAGTACCTTTAACCGACCCTGTAGATGCCAACCAACTTAAGAAAGCGCCTACCTTATTATTTGACGCAACTAAATTTTGGGAAGAAGATTCAGCATCACTAACACCATTCAAAAAAGAAGGTGTTGCACATGAAACCAGTGAAAAACACACTGCTATCAGCAATGAGAACGGCAGAAAGCGCATTTTACATCCTATATTTCAAGTTTAGACAGCGGCCAAAATTAAAAAGAAGAGTCATTATTATTTTACTTCCCCATTGATAATAGTTTTGACAGCATCTAGCTGCAACGGCTCAAATTCATCACTTAGCTCCAAAGTCCGCTGCCTTTCAGCCTTTAATAACACAGAATCAACTATTGAAGCTGGGTATCTATTGCCCTGAAATTCAACAGCGATGTCAGAAACATTCAGCCCAGAAACATCATCAAGCGCAAAGGAAATAAGCGGCCTTGTTTCTTCCAATCTATACTTAAAAGCAGGTGCCACTTCAAGAGGAACCTCCACAGCCACTGTATACCTAAAGCTGACATTGCTTGAAACAATATCTGCCAAAAATTGCTCAGCGTCTGCATCATACAAAGCAGATTCCAAATAAGGGCTGCCGAGGACATTTTGCAACTCTTCGTTGATTAAATCCCAGCGCAACTTAGTTAGCGTATCGCGACGCAAAAACTGCTCAAGCTCCAAAGCCCTGTTATGGCTAGCAACTGAATCATTGTATTCCTCAACGCTTTGTTCATAACGAACCAGCTGATCTTTTACATGCTCATCATAAAAAAGCTGCTCAGACTGAACCCTAGATTCAAACTGCAAAGTGGTCTCGAACTCACCTTTAACTATAGTTTCCGGTGGTCTAATCACTGGCGGCTGAGGCTTTACTGCCTCAAACGCCGGAACATCTGAAGGGCGCGCTTTCCAATCAGAAAGTCTACGTTCAACTATGGCACGCACCTCTGCTAAAGGCGCATCATACAACTCAGCCTCTACGTCCGCAGACGCAACACCAGAACCAAAGAGCATTTCAGCTGACGATTCTGCGCCAGCCTGTACAAACTGATCGGCCTGTACAGACTGATCGGCCTGTACAGAATTAACACCCACACTGTAAGTGGCCACTTTGCTGACGCCGCCACTTTTTTCAGATATCAAACCCGAACTAGGCGATATTAATTTAACTTCTGGAGCATCTACAGTAGACACACCTTTAGACGCGCAACCTGATAAAAACAACACCCCAACAGCACATGTTAGTATAATTTTCATATTTTCCACAATCATCCACTTGATAAAGTTAACTTGCATACTTATTATGCATGCCTCTAAATAAAAGAAGAACACTTTAAACGGTCTTTGCAAACATAGAGTTACAATTTTTTACAACAACCATAAAACAAAATACCTACCAAGTTTAAATGACATAAACACGGTTGTAAATTGAAATATGCGTTTTTGTAAGCCCAAAGCTACACCCCCCTCCCCCTTTAATCTGCAATTCAGAAATGCTTCCCATTAGATAGGACGTAAGATCTTTGGCAGCATCAATGAGTGGTTATC